>PVKZ01005847.1:0-45184 GCA_004027375.1 Macroglossus sobrinus | reverse complement strand
TCAAAAGCAAGATTGAACACTAGAAGTAGAAAAATTGCTTTCAAATTTCTAAGGAAAAAATGACTTTAATCATATTATCAACATTCTCAGTTGGGTCTGAGAGTAGAATAAATGCATATTTAAATATACCAGCTCTCCAAAAATTTTACCTACTGCCATCCTTTGGAAACTACTGCAGGTTATAGCTCAGAAAAAGTAGGAAATGAATCAAGAAAATAGATCAATAAAAACATCCTAATACTAGGGTGAAAAATGTCCTGGTTTATTTAGGACAGTCTTGGTTTAGCCTTATTATTATTGCATAATTATTAGTAGCACCCTTTTATTCTCAAAAGCATCCTAGATTTTTTTTTTAAGTGGACATCTAATTTCATATGTTATGACATTCAACATTCTTAACCAAATTTCTCCATTTTGGTTCAATGTCAAAAAACATGATGAAACCAGTGGGTTAATTTACATATAATCTGAAAAATAGATCAGAAAATATACACGATTATCTTGAAACTATGAGATTATTATGCTATAAGTAAACCTCTCTTTAGCAGATATAACTTTCCTCCACGTAGGGATAGTATTAAACAAAAGATGAATATATAAAAATAAGCTTCCAATACTTGTAAGTTTATTCTGATGTTTTATTCATTTTTACTGCTAATATAGGTCAATAGAAAATTGTTTTCACAACAGAAGGCATCTATAAGGGTGATCTTCGGATGCTGACATAAGAATCTTAATAATGTAATCTTCAGATTTAGTGTTTTTGCTTTTGTAGCAGTTAAAACATGGAACTTTTTACAGACATACCTCAGTTTTTGAGCTTTGTTTTATTGTGCTTCACAAATATTTGTGTTTTTTCACAAATTGAAGGTTCATGGCAACCCTGCATCAAATGAATCTATTGGCGCTATTTTTCCAGCAGGCTCAGGTGATGGTTAACATTTTTTGGCAATAAAATATTTTTAATTAAGGCATGTGTATATTTTTAAAACAATATGCTATTGCATACTTAATAGACTACAGTATAGTGTAAATATAACTTTTTATCTTTATTTATTTAAATTAGTTTCAAGTATACAGTACTTGACATCTATATAGTTCATGAAATGATCCCCCCCAATTGCTTTATTCCTCCCTTGGTCCTCCACCTGGCCATCATATTAATGCAAATTGCATGCCCTCTGCTATGCTCCCCATCTCCATGACCAACTATTAGCTACTAATTTATAATTCTTTAACCCTGCACCTCATTCTCCCAGCCGTCCAAACTCTCCTCTCCTCTGTCCATCACCAAATTGTTCACTACGTTTGTGAGCCTGTTTTTGATTAATTTGGTTTTTTTTGTTCCTTAGATTCTGCATATAAGTGAAATCATATGGTATTTATCTTTCTCTGTCTGACTTATTTCACTCAGCATAATAACCTCGAGGTCCATCCATGTCATTGCAAATGGTAGGATTTCATTTTTTTAATGGCTGAATAATATTCCATTGTATATGTGAACCATAATTTCTGTATACAATCGTCTACTGATGGACATTTAGGTTGCTTCCATATCCTGACTATTGTAAATTGTGCTGTCATGAATATTGGAGTGCATAGATCTTTATGAATTGTTGTTTTGGTTTTCTTTGGATAAATACCCAGAAGCACCATTGCTGGGTCAAAGAGTATAGCCATTTTTAATTTTTTGAGAAACCTCCATACTGTTAAACCTAACTTTTATATACACTGGGATACCAAAATATTTGTGTGATGTAATTGCGATAGTCGCTTTATTGCAATGGTCCAGAGCCGAACCCAAAACATCTCTGAGATATGTCTGCATCTGGAGCCTAAAAATGAAAATGTCTAAAGTTGTACACATTTTTTAAAGATGATCTAAACATAGAACTTAAGTTCAGAGACTTGATGTGTACACCCACACAGGGTATTGTGCTAAGTGCTTTCCATACACACAGAGAGATGGTTACATTCATGGGCTCCAGAAGGTCTGACTGGACCTTCTTAGCTGTGTGACTTTGGGAGAAAACTTGCAAAACCACTCACTCTATGATTCCGTTTCTTCATCTGTAAAATGTAAAACAGCTCACAATTTGGTGTGCTTTGGGTTAAAACATTTTTGCCTGTCTCTTGTTTTGTTTCATGGGTTTCCCAGATTTGTATTATTAAGCCTTTCTTGGAGTTCTCTTAACAATGCTAGTAGGTTAGCCTTCTTTCCCCCCCAAACATTGCTATACTGTGTAGTCTAAAATATGTTGTACCATTATCATAGCCAACAGAAATAAATGTAGAGGAGAAGATACTGTACCTATGATTATCAACCACAACCCACTATCCTGTCTACCTGGAAGTATGAATTAGCAGTGAAAGACTTATCAACAACTTCACTAAGCTGTTCATAGAATTCATGGATTCTAGACCTTTTGCCGTTAATAAAATGAAGTATAGCAACTAAGAAGGCAAGAAGCTAGAAAATATAAGAAGGAGAAATCTTTCACCAGGCACATTATGATTATAGTTGATACCTGTTGTGTCTGAAGTCATGACAAGAGCAAAAGTTAACGTGGTCGACAGCAAGACTGAGTTTGCAACTAGGTAATATGTGAATGCTGGCGAGTTTCTTTATAAAGATGAAATGGTAACTCGCTTCCTAAATACTTCTCAACATCTTAAAAATGTATAGCCATGTGATAATTCAAGCATAAATGTGTCAACTTTAAATCTATTTTAAGATTTAAGGATAAAAATGTATGGTTTATTGTTTTCTTTTTTGTTTATTTCTTTCTTTCTATATACATGAAGCAAGTGATGATTAAAGAATTGAAGTTTTCTGGTGAATGAAACAGCCAAACCACTTTTCATGACAAAGTTGGTAATTAGAAGGCCAATTTAATGGTGAATCAGGCAGAAATATTCAAACCATGACAAATGACTTTAATAATGTAGCTTGCAATGCTTGAACAGAAATAAATTTCACTTCCTCAAACTCTCGCCTTTTTCTGCCTGCCTGGAAGATAGAACTGTCCAGGAGGTATTTTGTACCCTTTATTCAGTAAAGCTTTTACTAGATTTTAAGCGACCAAATAGCTTGCAAATGCAAAACATCATTCAACTTCTTATGATTTTTTTTTCCTCAAGGTAGACCGTGTTCAGAATTTTGAGTAAGTCAAGATTTATTTTTCTTCTGTTCTGCTTAGCCCTGCAATAGTGTTTTATTGTTGCCACTCTGACTTGAGGTATTAAAGGCAGCAACATTGGCCTCAAAATTGAAAGCTAATTTTGGTGTTTGTCATAAGTTTGTTAAGACCACATGCATTCCACAGTTTGAAAAATTTCATTATTCTGTCCATGCTGGGGCTTCGTAATTGGATAGTAAGGATGTTCAAAGACTAATTTAGAGAATTGCACAATATTTTAAATGGAATTATGCAGGTTTATGGGTCCTTAGGGGATTCAGCTAGGAGCCTCTCGAGAAAATCTGTTTATCAGTAAATGATATTAGCAGCTTTCACCTAGCTTTTGTCTTCATTAAATTGCTGCTCTCCCAATTGAGGGTCACATCTGAGACCTGCTTTGATAATTTGTCATTATTGTCTTGTTTATTGGAGCATAAAGTTGATACAGGCCAGGCTGTGCTGTTTATACACAATGTGCAAAGAAGTTTCTATTAACAATTCCACTGGTGCTAAATCAAAGTGGAATTTTTCAGGGTTCAGGAAAGGGGATCATTTGTAGCATTCTAATTTCCTCTAAAACTCCGAGTACATGCCATTCTCCCCTTCTCTAATATGTATAACACATAATGATATTGCTAGAATCAATTCTCTGCAGACTTTTAAAAAAAATCCATTTTTATCTTTAAAAATAAGGTTGAAAGTTGAAATTCTTTCCATAGTATTGAACTGTCAGATAAAACCAAATCCATGCCACAGACCTCCCTTAAAGTATGACATTCACACATAATGATCATTAACTATTTAACTTCAGAGATTTGGGGTTATAGTTGAGATATTAAAATTGTTAAGAAACATACTATTTATTGTAGTACAGTCAAACATACTTCTCTTTGCATATACATACTCTAAATTCAGCAATAGAAAGGGAATTCCTTGAAAGGCGGCTCATGGCATATTTGAAATTATCACTGGGTGTTTAAAATCAGTGGTTTGACTGCTTTAATTGTGAAATGCCACTACGTGTTCTTTCCCAACGGTGAGATGGGATCTAGATCTGGGAAACAGGACTAGTAGATTCCATTTTCAGACAAGTCTCTAATTCCAAGTATTTTTTTTCCCCCCGGCAATTTGCACATCCCATGACTGCTTCTGCTGCTTCTCAGCAGAATCATCCGGGAAACATTTGTCTCCCCTCTGCATATGATCTGAGGTTTGTTCTACTCAGTGGTAGGTCCAGACGTCTCCTTCTCCACCTCCATCTTCCATTCTCAGTCCCTTACGGCTGAGGAGCAATACTGTTTATTTCTCCGGGAGAGACCGGACCTATCTGGAAAAACAAAAGTCTAGCAGTTGATGCGCACCATTCTTCTGTGGTACATGTCCGGAGACAAGAGCTCCCAGTCCCCCGCAGCGGGAAGGGTGAATTCTTCTTTGGACAGAAGCAGCTCCACAGAAGTTGTATCATGCACATCCAGCATTCCCCATTCCTGACCTACCTGTGCCCTACTCTCCCGGGGAGGCAGTTGAGAGGGACCAGTGCTCATTTAGGCATCTACCTATATCCTGCACAATGTACACAGGGGTATTTGGGAGGTCAGGAAGGAAAAGGCCAACCCTCAAATGTAAAGACAAGTAGAAATGGTAAGTCCCACCCCCTCAAGGGCTCAGAACGATGGCTTAGGCTTTCCTTATGAAAAGTTCTCAGGCTAGGAACCTAGCCAATCTTATTTTTGCATACTGTTACCTCACACATCCATGGCCTTCAAAGATTTACGATTATTATTGCCATCTACTCACCCACATAATCACCAGCCTTTCACTTTAAAATGGTTAAAAATTGTTTCATAGATTGCAGATCATTAATGTAAATTAGACTATTTCTATATTTGATTTCTTAATTTTTAAAATGAAAAGAACAGCTCTCACACACACTTTCTTTTTTTTACTTGAAAATTTTAAATGGCTCTCCAGACACCTCTTTGAATAACTCTTACCCTCCAAAGCTAGGCTGCCTTTTAATTTCACTTTAAAATAGCTACATGGGGACCATAATATGATTAGAACTAATGAACATTGTGGCGAGAAGCAAAAAAATTTTTTTTATTTAAAATCTTTAAGAAGTATAAATACTTCATGTGAGTAAGGACCTGTGATTTATCCCAGCCCAGCTGAGGACTCAATTTTGATTCTGAGGATAAATCACTTGATTTCATCAGGGCTTACCTTCTTCATCTGCTCAAAAAGATGATGAATTCAAAGACTTCTTCACTGAAAGGATAGGAAGCAACTGTATTAAAATAAGTTGCCATCTCTAAATAACAACAGCAGCAACAATAATAATAGTAAAATGGCCTAAGTGCAAAGACAATGGAAAATATTTATATATTACATCTAATAAAACCTTACTTGTTTTCTTTTTAAGAAACTCTGGACACAGCATTAGCTGGGTGACATCAAATACACATTTTATAAACTTGCCAACTTATTAATAAATATTCTTAATTTATTGAGAAAGTCTTATATTTCAGAAAGAGTTCTTTATCCTTGACTAGTTTCCTTTTTGAAAACTGATAATCACTGAAATCTGAGATAGTTTTGTCAGAAAGACTTGAATGTCAAAATCTGCACTTCTCAAGGAAGTTCCCTTTGGAATGAACTTTTATTCCCAAAACATAGTTCCACTTTTCGAAGAACTTTGCACACCTTAGCAACAACGCCATCCACTATAACCACCCCACGCAGCAGGTCTTCCTCGGGGCCAGGGCACTCTCCGTAGCACTTCAGTTATGAGACAGGAGGCAGTTCCTTTCCTCTCACCACCATATCCTCAGCATGTTCAGTCTGATTTCTCCATAAAACACTTTAAGAACATTTGGTGAGTTATTTCAAGTAGAGACAGCAAGATTTGTCTTTGAAAAATCAGCATGGTTAGTCCTACCTGCAGAATTTAAGAGGTAAGAGCAATGAAAAGCCCTGAACAAGACAGTTAGTCTAGATGTCAGGGAACCGAAGGCTAATTCTGATTCTGCAGCCTAGGGCGAGTGTCCTGACAACTTGGCTTCATGCCTCTCTCTCTGCCAGGGAATGACGAGGTGAAGAAGAGCCCCGGCTTGCTAAGCCCTTGGCTTGCTAAGCACCCGTCATGGCAGCCACTGAGCCACATCAGATGTTTGGAGAAGGAGAGCTGAGATTCCTCCCATTGTTCAGACTGGACAGATGGGCTCAGCTCTATAACAGTCAAGTGATCAAAGCTGGAGATTCTTGTGCAACAGCTGAAAGCATGTAGCTTTGTAGGAACACGGGCCTAAAGAGAAGACCACAAATAGGCTTGTCAGCAGAAACAAGCTAAGTTAAGTCCATTTTTCTTCTTCAAGCTTCAGTATTCTTACTTTCTGCTTAGTCTTGAGCTTATTTAATTCTGCTATGGAATTTTAAAAGCTAGGCATTTCTGTGGCAGTTCTTATATTTGGTGAGGAATGATGAATACACAAAATGCTTCTGGCTTTAAAAGCATTAGATATTTTGAAGTGGCAGTATATATTGATAGATAGAATCCCAGATTTGGGGCAAAGAAAATCTAAAAGTTCTATTCTTTGACCTATAAAACAGACACAATAATACTTATCCCATTCTCACAAGGCTCATTGCAACTTAAGGACTTATCTGTCATTATATTAAATAGAAAACAAAAAGTTTTGGAGAAGACATGTTTATATTCATCTAGATAAGAAAAAATAAAAACAAGAATTCAGAAATATAGACGTTTCTGCTTAAATGCAAGTAAAGACAACTTTGAAACATTACTTGCCCATCAATACAATTTTGTTTTAAAATAGAATTTGACTTAATTTAGGAAAAATGTATATCTGCAGACATTATTTTATCTATGTTTTTAGTTGCAAATGTATATCAGCTTGATTTTCAGAGAAATGATCACTGAAATTTTTTTCTCCAAGTAAGTGCATCTGAGTCCTAGAATATAAGATCTTTATTTTCTGAAGAAGCAGAAAATGTCTCAATGAATTTTTCTCTTCCACTTTGAGTCAGCTTGAACTTCAAAATTTTATATCTTTCTTTTGCTGGGGGATTTATTTGTGTTTTTATATTAACAAGATCAGTGAAACTATTAGAGATTTTTATGCAAATTCATCAATGTTGTATGTTTGAGCCTAGAAACAGGGCACGGAGACCAAGGGAAGGTGAGAAATAGAAAATATGAAAACAAAGAGGCCAAGGATTCATTAAAAGAGTTTCAAAAATAAATACAATAATAAACAGATAACTAGATAAGAAAATAGATTTTATTTCCTATTGAGCATTTTAATTATTAGCTTTCCAAATTATTCATGTTAACCTAAAAAGTATAAAAAACTAGTGTTTTATGCAGTTTTCTTATTCTCGATAAACCATATTAATAAGAATTCTGACTGGCCATGGGCATATCTGGTCCTAGAGGAAAAGGAAGTCCTGTTAAGCATGCCCCAGAGAGGAGAGGTCTTTCTGGGGCTAAGATGGTCTCCTGCAGAGTAAAGTGCCATCTCAACAGGTGGCCCCGTGGCCACATTTCCTCCCTGGTGAGTTTCCTCTCTCTGTCCACTCATAATTCCCAGGAGCTGCTCCGTTCAAAAAAGGATGAAAATTCCCGTCATGCTTTCCCCAACTTTCACAGTTGTGGAGATATTTCTTAATCTCATATCATCTCTGAAAGTTGACCAGCCAATCAGTGGGAAGTGAGGACAGGAGGAAGCAAGAGTGCTCTTTTCTTTCTTGAATTTCTGTAGGAACACTCTAGCGTACAGCGAAGACTACATGTCAGTAGAAACATGCCATCCCAATTATATTTGTACTAGTATGATCGATTTATTATGCTAGACATTGCAAATCATTTTTAGGGATTGCGTGCATTTGAAATTGGGCAAATTAGGTGTTTGGCAAAGTATGTTCCATGGAACACCACCCCCATAAAATCCCTTCTAGATTAAAAGAAATATTTAGACAAATAATTTCAGTAAATGTTACATACTATCTATCCTTCTTAGTCACAATGCACATTAGCACATCGAAAAGTACCATAGAAAAGTATTTATTTCATTGTACTTAACCCAGAGTTTCCCAATTAGCTTAACATCTGTTTTTGAAGTACCATCTATTTGTCTGCTGTGTAACCAATTTGGGGAGGCATGCCTTTTGGGAAGGCTGTCCGGGTAACTCCAGAAATGAATGAAACTAACATTTGAGATGCAACAGTGCATCAAACAAAAGCCAAGATTGCACAGGGGAGACAAGAGAAATGATCACCCCATCTTCTAACCCCACTTCACATCCCACTCAGCAAAAAAAAACTAATATCCCTAACATTTCTGCCTGGAATTGGCAACCAAAGGTGAACTTAACTGTGCTTTGGGACTGTCGGTCCATATAAACCGAAATACCACTAGAATTTGCCTAGGCTACTCAATTGTTAGATCCGGCAGTAGAATTTATTATGTCATCATCACCAATATTCAACTTGCTATAACCCTAAATATTATATTTTAAGGCCAATGAAAGATATTTCAGAGGTTGTCAGGCTGACTAGCCATGTAGTATGCTCCAAATTAGTGTTTACACTTCATGCTTTACTTTCTTCAAAGAACAGTAATAAAAATGCCACCCCAAAATCAATGAGATGACATATTTTATGTTCTTCTGGCCAGCGCAACTCATCTGGATGTTTCCTAAATATTATGGAGAAATCTTCACACCCTTCACGCACCACACCCACAGCAAGTTGTGAGGTTGCTGGAAAACAGATATTTTCAGTCCTGTGTTACAGCTGAAGACCTGACCACACAAGGACTTTATATTCTGTGAGACCAAATTTTCTTTCTTTTTTTTTTCCAAGCTACCTTGCTTAGTGAAATTGGACAATTTATCACACAATGGCCTGCAGCAAATTTAGTGTATGCAGGTGATTAGTTTATCTCTTCCCTAAGCAGCTGTGAAGCAGTCGGGTAAGAGAGGCAGCAGGAAAGGAAGGTCACTTATAACACAGGTTTGCCATGGGAGCCACTGATAGGCCACTGACCTTTCCCCACTTTAGGCTGATGTGTCATATTTGATCTGGATTCTTGGGATATAATTTCCAAGTGGTGAGAGTTCAAAGTCTACACAAGATGGGTTGTTCTATCAAATTTTAAGCATGGCATTATTTACAATGCAAATGGCAGGTGCCAGTTGATTGGATAGGAGATAATTTTACCATTTCCTGCTAGCCCCAAGGCAAAGGGAAAATATACTATTGACAACACTGGTTAAATTAATAACCATGAATAAGTTATATCTTCACACTTGTACTTAACACCCTTCTCTTTCTCTCTCTTAACCTATTTTCATGAGGTCCAGAAAACCAAGTCAATATTTTTGGTATGGTTTGTTACTTGGGTCTTTTCTTTAAAGCAAACTTAATGAATTTCTTTCCTGCCAACTAATGACTTCTGTTCCATTGCCATCAAAACATCTGTGAAGTATGTAAAACAATTTCAGACAAAATGCTAGGTTCAGTCAACAATCCCTAACAGAAGAGAATCGGTACAGATAATCAGAAATATCAAATAGGACAAAGAGCAGGATGTTTTAATTTAAAGTGTGGCATTTTGTTTACCCCAATAGAGTTTCCTTTATATGTTCCAAGAACAAATATTTAAGTTTATAGACATTTAAGAAGCCCAGTCAAACCACTGGTTTATCCATGTATGTCATTTCTTCTGATAGTGGAGGAGAGACCAATGAGCGCTTTGAGAGGTCAAAGGAGGACAACATGGTGATAAATGCCTTTCTTGGCTATACACTGACAAGGAATGGTTAGGAGAGAGTGGGGACTTTTTGAGCTAGAATAGTAGAGGTGGGGGGAAAGAGAGGAAGAAATAGAGGAGGAAGAGGACAAAGGAGATAAAAGGAAAGGTTTCTATGGTTTAACACAGTGGTCCCCAACCTTTTTGGCACCAGCAACCAGTGCTGTTATGAGAATCTAATGCCTGATGATCTGAGGCAGTGATGCTAGTGCTGAGGAATGGCGGCAAAGACAGATGAAGCTTTGCTTGCTCGCCCTCTGCTCACTTCCTGCTGTGTAGCCCACTTCCTAACAGGCCATGAACTGGTACCAGTTCGCAGTCAGGGGAGTGGGGACGCCTGACCTAACAAATATGCAGTTGCTCACTATTCCTCACATTGTGCTGCATGGAGCAGAAGTATCAAAGAAGCAGATCTTTCTAGTGCTCACGATGTGCACCTACCCTATAGCTGTACAGCACGACATACAAACACACGCGTGGATTTAGAAAAACAACAACAGGACTTGGAAGTCAAAAATCTCCTTGAAGTTCTAAAACATGAGGCCTTGGCAGTAGATTTAGAAAGCAGGTATATTACAAGTTCTCATTTTCTTGTAGCAGTAAACTTATTTTGAAATCATCGATTTAGAAAGATGGAGGTTTAGGTCTCTAAGACACACTAAATTCCTGAGCCAGGCCAATTTATGATCTTCCATGTGTTGCTGCAAAGAAAATTCTCCCTGCAGGTAAGCTGTCTATCTAGAGCCAGAGATATTAGAAGCAATTTTATGAGCAGGATCATTAATTATGACCTATGAAATTTTAATAGGTACCTTCTTCGGATCTTTTGTAGGAGCTGAGAACAAAGTGGCTCCAAACCATTGACACAAACTTGGTCATGAGGAAGAGTGACAAGCTTTCAAGGATTTGGAATCTCTATGTATTCTTTCATTTATTTTGTTTATGTTTTGTCAAAGGTAGCCTGTGTTTATATTCACACACACACACACACACACACACACACACACACACACACACTTTGCTGCTGCCACAGAATTTTATTTACTTAATCCCAGTGGGTGTACCAGACTTCATTTATTTTATATCTTTATATTTCTAACTATTTTTCTTTCCTAATTATAATTAAAAGAAGGTATGATGTAGTTGAGAAGTAAATGACTGTAAAATGACTTACACTTACCCCAGGTCTGTCATGCAACAGGAGCATGTCCCTGGGCAACTGACGTGACTGGTCTGGGGTTCAGTGTCTTCTCTGTGTCAGACACTGGTGTCCCACTCATTCTCCTGTGATACACTGGTGTAGCATGCAGTAATTGGAAAATAGGGCTCCATGTTTATTAACATGTTGTTTTCAGCTCTAAGATTCTGTGGATACATGTTTCTCTAGAGTCCAGGAAAATGAGGATAATAACAGTACCTGCCTCACAGACTTGCTTGTAAAGCACCTCAAAGGGTCCTGGCACAAGGTACACATCTCACAGGTTCCTATTCCTTCATCTCTTATTATCTTTCTCTGTTAAGTGTGTGGGAACAGACACTTATGAAGAAAAGCTCAAAATGCTCTACAAAGTAGAATAAGTAAAATTAAAGACACATCAACTCGTATGCAGGGTGTTCCTGAAGTTGTGATTCTAACTAGATGCTGTAGATGTTACAAGTGTATGGGCTTGCTCCTATTCTTCCAGGATTAATACTTTGCCCTGTGGACACAGAGAAAAAATGGTATCCCAGTAAAGACAAAAAAAGAAACAAAACAAAACCAATTGCTCTTAAATGCCCCTCTTAGGGCCTCGTTAAAATTGGCTGCACGATTTAAATCAAAATCATAGGACTGGACTGGTTAGTTCTCTAAGACAGCTGTCCCCAAACTTTCTGACAACGGGGACCAGAGCTATAAGAATCTAGTGCCTGATAATCTGAGGTGGAGCTGAGGCAGTGATGCTAGCGCTGGGGAGCAGCTGCAAATACAGATGGTGCTTTAGCCTCTCTCTGGCAGCTCACCTCCTGCTGTGTGGCCTGGTCCCTAACAGGCCACCGACCAGTACCTGTCCACGACCCTAGAGGTTGGAGGCCCCTGCTCTACCAGACAAGACTGGTCAGATGAATAGTCAAATGGACAACTTTTGCTGTTTATCTAGAAAAAATTTCTTATGCCTAAACCATGTTATAATTACAAATTATTATAAAAATCCTTTAGATGTCTGGTTAAAAATTATTTTATATATTTTTAAATGCATAACTTACTAGTCAAGGCATTATTTTCTAATTTGCTCTAATGACTCATCGGCATGTCAAATGGATGGCTAGTGCATTCGGCCAGGACGAGCTTTCTTTGGCAGCCTAGCTCAAATTCTAGCTGTATGGGCACCATCACATTCAGTCCCTGTCTTCTTCAGACTCTTCCCTTTGCATTGCCTATGGCCTCTGTAGTCTAGGGTCCCTTGAGTTCCACAGTCATCCTGGTCCAGTCAGGTCAGCAACATTATCATCCCACAGTGGTAGCAAAGGGGTCCCTCTGCCCCAAATCTCATCTCCACTCCTTCCCCTGCTCCCCTCTGCTATGGCTTAGATATACTGCACACTGGAATTCTGCCTTGATTTCCCTCCACACTTCCAGTTGCAGCTGGAAGTGAAACTCTGTTTTATTTCCTGAGCTTCTTGGATGAATGTCCACATCCCAGCCAGGGATGCTGTGAGTAGCCTCAGCATCCACTTGGCTGGCTTTGATTCTACCTGTTCCATGGATGAAAAGTACCTTCTCCAGGTCATGATGTCTGGCCTTATCCAGCTACAGATCAAGCTCAGGGATGCCATACCCTCTTCCAGTATCAGTCTCTAAAACCAGTCTCATTTCTCTAAGTTCTTTTCTACCTTGTCCAGACTCCTCTTCATCACTAGTCAGGACTGCTGATACCTCCACAGGCTCATAAGTTAGATTCTGAGGCTATTCCATTTGTGGACCTTTTGCTCCTTCTCCACACCTCCTAAATTACCACCAACAGGGGTTAGGATGTCACTAATGAGCTCTCCTTCCTTTCTTCAATGCTAACATAAATTTTTAAAAACTCACTCTTTTATCATTTTCATCCTCCATGCCTATGTCTGTTATAAGCACAGTGACTCCTTGGCCATGCCAAGGGATATTCCTACTCCTGATGATGTTTTTTATTATCTTCCATATCCCTTACAGTCTCTTAGAAATGCACTGCACAAAAAAAATGGGATGTCAAGTAGGTGACAAGTGGTGACATTCCACTGATTTCTTGAATGAATTGAATTGATGAATATCCAGGTATAGTATTTTATAACTGTTTATATTTTCAGGTAAAGGAGGGGTCTTTGACTTGCTTACCTTGCAGGCTATTGAGTGTACCAAATTAAATTAAAGACATAAACCCACTTGTCAATTTGCAAGTGCCATATAAATACATTTACTCGATATGGCTGAGCAATGTCCATTCATTACAATTTGAGTTTCTATTACGATCTTGGATTTATTTCTTCTGCTTATATAGTAGAATAAATTTCTCAGCATTTAGATATGCATAAAAAGTGAGTATAACTTCCTCTTTCTTCAACTCAATATAATCTTCACTTTGAGCCCATTCTACCAATTGATAGAGGGCTTAATTTTTGTCAAACTCTATTATATTTGTTTTCTGACATTTCAGGATTTCTCCTTCTCTATACTGAATGGGGTTCATTTTCATTTTGGAAATCCTATCACACAGTGAGGCTACTGGGAAAGAAGGTAGGAGAGAAATTCTTGTTTTGGGATGGATATCACACTTGTTTTGGAACCTACTGTTGATGCCTGAGTTTCCAATAGTCTACAGCTGATGGTCAGTGTACCCAGCATCCTCTACTTCGGGCCCACAGCCCTCTCTCTGGCACTCCCTCCCTCTTTCGGACTGATGGAAGCTTTTGGATGACCTCACACACTTCTCCAGGAACTGTAAAGATTTGAGAAACTGTCCTTGTGTGCTGAAGAACACTGCATCATTATTTTTAGCACCCTAGTTCTTCATAATACTGGAGTGAACAGGCTAAACCTTTGCTTTTCTAACTCACCTCCATCTCCATGGTCCAAGGAAATTTTTTAGCAAGACTAAAAGAGGAAAACATTCTTGTAGAAAGCTCATCCAACACTCTTCCGAAGTCTATTATTTGGCTAATAAAAACTTCAGCTCTCATACTCCAATGCCCTCTCACATTTAAGCTTTTGAGCCTAAAATCCCTCCCTTCACCTCTGTAAATACTAAAAATCCATTTGAAAAGTTTATTCTCTGTTGTTTCTTTTCTCAAAGTAGTTACTATGTCTGCTATAGCCACCTGCAATGAGGGGAAGGGTCTTGAGGTGAAGGGAAATGTCTGTAGTATTTGGGTTGTGTGGGGATAACACAGGAGCAAGTACTTTCACAACTCATTAAACTCTATACTTAACAAATGTATATTTTCTTATATGTAAATTCTACCTCAAACTGATTGAAAATATTTATATAAATGTGTACAGAAACACACAAAGGATAGTATTGAAATATTTCTATTACATTTATCTGATTAGCTTTGCCTTTTTTCTAACTATTGTAGGCATTAAACTGTCTTTTCTAATTTGAAATTTTTTTCCTTCCTTATGACATTCTTTTAATTTTTGAATTTTTTTATTACTTTAGCTCTATATCAAATTTGCTCTCCTCATTCCTGATTTTCCTTTCCATAATTTTGATTCTATTAGTTTATACTAGCTACTTTATATCTGCTCATTGTATGAAATACATTTGCTATAGCTTTTTTCATAGACATTTGGTCTGAGCCAGGTGAGACTGGTGAGATAGTCCAAATGTAATCATTAAGATCCTTGGACCAAAAAGAAAAAAATTTGGCAACTGTGTCTCTCTCTGCCTAACTCCACACACTTATCAAATGTTTCATTTTCTATGTCAATGGCTGGTTCTCCATGTTGATGCCTTTTTTTTTTTTTTCAATCAAAATGGAATAATACCCATACTTTTACAAGAGCCATTAACAACATACATTAAAAAAGATTTTTTGTCCTCACATATCTATTAAGAACATGAAACTTAGAAGGGTCTATATTTCTGGTTTGTCATAGATGAAGTGTTCACTCTTGATATGATGGATTCTTAGGTCCTATTCTATTTTTTAATCCCACAATTTGAATTGTAAAACAGTGTATCAAAGTGTCATCACAGAAAAATATTATATTTCTTTTTTGCATGTAATTTTGAGTTCTCAAAGCATTGGTATTGTGTAAGTCACAGCATAGATGTTTATTTAAATAATTGAATCATTAAAAGGTCACTTTATATCTTTCTCTTTGTTGCTAGTACCTTTGCAATGACAATGGTTATCGGTGTTAATCACATTCCAGGGAGTTTGAGAGGGTCCAGGGATCTCAAAGAAATTGGTAACATCAGAAAGATGTGAGTAGGCAAATTGCATACCATATTTGACTTTCAAAATGATGACGCTCACAACATGTAAAACTGATATCATTATCATCAAAATCACTTATTAAACAGTCAATTGAGCATGATATTCAGCTTCTACCCTCCAAGAGAAGCCTTTGCCAATAAACAACCTCCCACTTGATTATCCTTGGCAATCACAATCCCCCAGTGATTACAGAGGGATATCATTTGGTGAAATATATTTGGAATCCTGGCATTATGTCATTGGCACATGAAATATTAATGGCTTTCTTTTGCCACTTTCAAGTCTAAATTCAAGACTTGAAATTTCAAGTCCAAAGATAAAGAATCAAATCATTTCTATTGACCTATTACCTAGAAAAGATACTCTCAAGAGACAAATATGTTTGTTGTTGCATAATGTTATGAATAGTGGTGTATATTACTGCTACTATCACTGTAAAAATTTTATTGAGATCTTAAGTCAATCAGACTTAACTAAATCAAAGATAGCACATGATCTGTAGTTTCTTTATTATATATAATTTTATAAAAATGAGGCAAAGCACAAGGATTCAACTAGCATTGGGATACAGGTATAGGAGCATGTGGAGGGTGATGGTCGATA
Source organism: Macroglossus sobrinus (assembly GCA_004027375.1). Classification (NCBI taxonomy): domain Eukaryota; kingdom Metazoa; phylum Chordata; class Mammalia; order Chiroptera; family Pteropodidae; genus Macroglossus; species Macroglossus sobrinus. The sequence continues at coordinate 29,112 of PVKZ01005847.1, read as the reverse complement.
GAGCCACAGTCAAATTCCATTTCTTCACATAGACTAAGAATTGATCTCTATGATACTTACATTATGATTTTGAAAAACTCTAAATTATTTTCTGTGTAGCGTTGAAATATTCTCAAGTCAAGGTTGAAACAATGATGGGCTTAATTAATAGTTTAGCCTTATAACTAATCTAAATATTCCATAATGTAGAGAACCAAATGTGACTGATTTTCACTTCATATTTGTAAAGATACATGAAAAAGTCATTATATCACAAAATGTAATCATCCCTCTTTTATAATATATTAGATGCCCATTTCTTTAGAAAAAAGAAAACTTAAATTAAGCCTGTCTCTTCGCAGGATGAATCCTAGAGATTGCTTCCAGTCTTAAATTGTGAAGATTATTGATGGAAAATTTTTTTAAATCAAAAATTCAACTCCAACTCATCAAAATAAATTTCAGATCATAGACTACAAACATAATGAATGACCATCTAGACAAATACATGAATTATTAGATGTGGTTTCTGTTATAGAATCCATTATCCTGGTTGAACATTAAAATATATTTCTTCTACATAGGATTTTGTACATTCTGATTACATTCATTCTTTAGAGACTTATAGAATTCTCTCCTGGCTTTTTTCAGTTAGATATTTTTTAAATAAAAAAAAAGAAAAAGGCTTCAATATAACTTTGGCTTAAAATTAAAACTTTAGGGTTTTGGTAGTCAAAGTCTGAAAATGTAAATTCTAAAAAAAAAAAAAAAAAAGAAAGAAAATTTGGCCAAGCAATTTAACCATCACAGCAGTTCTTTTAAGTCTTGCTGAAACAGTAGATGATTCTGTGGTATTTCTGAAGAAACTAAAAGAGAAATTGGATGGGTTATGCATGGCCAATGAATTCCCAAGCAGTTCATTGTAAAGTAATGCATACTAAAAAAGATCGTTTAAAGTCTCCACACACTAATGGGTCTGATGGGCTGTGAATTAGTTGGCACCTTCATGAAAAAGACCTAAGCATCATTATAAACAGCTCAATTAAGATGTCTCCTCAATGGGCTACATTGAGCCAACCAGCAAACAGACTGTCCGAATGAATTAAGAGATAGATAATACGGAAATATTATACTGGCCTTGCACAAACCTTGATAAGTGGGGGCAGTTTCAATGCCTCTAGCCTAAATTTAGATTAGTAAGTCAGCTTCTCCCATCATGGACCATTTGACTTATTTCCAGAGGAAATCTCTGGCTATAGTTTTCCTGAATCTGGAGGCAGTAGCCAGGTGCCTTGTAACATCAGAAACATCATTTTACCACATCTGTTTGGCTGCTGAAGCATTTGGCTGGATCTGCTCACCCTTTTTATTCTGACTCAGCTTAGGCAAACTTCCTGTTGACATAATGCGATGAAAACTGAGAAGAGAAAATGTGATGGCAAACAGAAGCCTAACACTCCATTTTATGAATTTATAATCTCATCTTGGAGAAGAATTCAAAGTTTTCAGATGCATTAGAGTTTTACCCATTTTTTTTAAAGTTCCCCATCACAAACTATAATAATCCAATTTTTTTCAAGCCATACCTCTCCTTTCTGATGTTCCTTACCTCAGAGTAAAGAGAAAAAACTATACCTGACTTAAGTGAGCATAATCAGAATCCCTCAAGCCACTTCCTGTATGAGAAAATTTACATTCCTTTGAAAAAACCTACAAGAATTTTTAAAAGGCACAGTCAGTCTTATGTTCTTTGGATCCACTCAGGTTTCTTGTATCAACTAATTCTCTCCAAGGGTCACATGTATTTATAATGGCTATATTATGTGTGTGTGTGTGTGTGTGTGTGTGTGTGTGTGTGTGTATGTGTGTGTGAGAGAGAGAGAGAGAGAGGGAGAGAGGGAGAGAGAGAGAGAAAGAGAAAGAGAGAGAGAATTCTTAGTTTTATGTATTTTATGTATTTTAACCTGTTATTAATGATTCCACTCAGAAGCACAGTTAAAAAATGAATTTCCATAGGAAATGTTGAGAATAGATACACTGAAGTTGCTCCTGGTTATCAGATGAGCTGGTAACAAATTGTCCCATCAGGTTATGTACAGTGCTTAAAATATGTTTTAATCAAAGCCATTTAGCATTTAACATCTCAGATGATCCTAAAACAACACTGAGAAACCTAAAACCTAAAAGCAAGAGAGCCCTAGAAAAGTTAGATAATCTTAGTGAGTCATTTGAACTTTTTAACATCCAAATACAGATGCTAGTCTCTAAACGTTCAAACTAATGCTTAGTCCACTAGACAAGTAAATGCAATTCTAATTGTTATTGGTACAGAAATTGAGAATGTTTAAAAACTTTATAACAAATAAAAAAACTGCCCTCCACCATGGATACATTGAATGCTGAAATGCTAGACTAACGTTAAATCATAGCCACTGAAAAAGTAATTTAGCATTTCAGTCAGAATCTTCTGCACTTTCAAGTTTAGCCTCTGAAGCTCCAGGTAAGAGAATAAAAATAAGCAAATCAACATGAAATCAAAACACATCCACATGGGAAATGCTGAGACTCACCTTTCTACTCTTTGACATATTAATATGTTTCAACTTCCTACTTCCCCCTAGTGGCTCTCGGTTCAGAAAACGGAGAAGGCCTGAGAGACTGAACAGCAGCAAAAGGCAAGATCGACTAAGTTCCTTCCCCTTCCTCTTAAGTCGAGGGATAAATGCCTTGAATTCTTTTTGGTATTCTTGTTTGATTTGGGGTTAGTATCTGTTTCTGTTGTTGTTATTAGTTAGTTAGTTAGTTAGTTCTTTTGTTTTTGTTTTTTGTTTGTAAGACTGCCTGTCTTATTTGAATATCATCAGTAAAAAACTGCAATTTTTAAAAATTGTAATGTGGATATACATATATCTGCATGTTGATTTCTTAAGATTAACAATCATAACCATCAGGTGCACAGAGAGGGAAGGGGGTAGAATACCATAGAGATCTATGAAATAAAACCATGAAAATATTTTGTAGTTTATAATTCTCTCATTTTGAAGGAGGGACGTGCTACTGGTTACTTCTATCAGATATCAAAGAGTCAATATCCACATTTTGGAGAAATGTTTGCTAAGATGTGAATGCGGAGTTGGGTCTAAGTGTGGTTCTCCAGAGCCTATTGATAAAGGAAATGCAGAAGAGCATTGATTTCACTGCTGCCAAAGCTCTCAGGCTTCGATTTACAACCGTATTGACCCCATTCCCAGAACAAAATTCACACAATGGCAGCAACAAATGGCTTCAGTTATGCCATCTGCAATGATCAAGAAGTTGATTTTCAGGTTGTGCTGGGGGAGAATAAGTGCAGATACATTTGGTAAACAACTTTTATTGTCTCTTGAGTAACAATGCTATACACATGCTGCCAAGATATTATAGTAAAGAGATTTTGAGTTCTTGGGGTGGGGAAGGGGTGTGGGTATAATACTGAAACTAGTTATAATTCTTTCTTATATCATGGCTATATATTTTACATGTTCATATTTAGTGACAGAAAGATGTTTATAATATGCTGTTAATAAGAGAAAGGTTGTAAAATCATTCCTACAAATGATTTTATTTTTGCTACTATATATGCTTTGGGGGAAAAAAATCAAAAGACATATTCCAAAAATTTAACATAGGTGTCCTTTAAGTGAAAGTATTATTACTGATTATTTTTCTTTTGCTTGTCCATGTTTTCTAATATTCCTATCATAAGCATGGATTTCTCACTTTTATTTTTTTAAAAAGGAAGAAAAGGAAAGACTTTCATCTACTTTTTGAAGAGTGGAATGATCTACACAATCTGCTCTTAACATTTCTGCAAGTAGGAGCTCATCCAAAATATCTGAAATTGTGTTAAGGCGTTACAATGAGGATCACAGGAAAAACAGGAGTCTCGCTTCCTTTCCTTTCCCAGGTTGCTGCATCCTTACTAGTATCAGCAGAAACAAGTGAAGAATTCAGTAATCAAATTACTGAAAGAATATAAAATAAATTAAAATGTGTGTATAAAAGTTTATAAAATTGTCTCAAAAGTAAGTAGGAACCGTTATTCTTAAGTGGATAATAAAAAAGAAATTCTGGAGAACTCGAAGGAATGTTTCTGGCTGTCTACTACCTTGAGCTACAGATTTTAGGATCTGACAGACCTGGGTTCAATTCCTGTTACCACCACTTATGAGCAGGTTGCTTAACATCTCATAGTCTCCATTTTCTCTTCTATAAAATAAGGTAATAATAATCACTTCGTAGAGATTTTAAATAATAACTTGATCACAATCTGTGCTGAAAATTTATCACCTTGCCTCACACAGGTTAAGCACTCAGTAAATAGTCACCAGGAAAGTAATGACTATTATCAGAGAAAGTTTGCCTGTTTCCCCTCCAGATTCCCTCCACAGCTAAAACTATGTGTATTGCTCTGTCCTCTCCTTGGCCCTCCTCCCATTTGGGGCCATATGACAGTCTCCGTCCCTGTACCACAGCATCTGGGCATAGAAGAGAAGCTATTTATCCCCTTTAACGAACATTTCCTTTGGGAAAAAAATAAAGGCAATATGTTTCACATCCATCATAACCAAACATCACTGGGTCTAGTACACTCAGAGGAAAGAAATAAAATGCAATATCTGAATTTTTAAATTAAATATAAGAGCAATGTTAATTAGGAGGCATAGCATGATCTAAAAAATCTGCTCTAAACTTTCCTGAACAAGCAGGATCTTCTCCAAAAATCATGAAACTAGTTGGTACATACATACATATTTCATGAATATAAAGAAACAGCTCCTGCCATGAGGTTGCCTTAAGTGTAAACAGTAGTTGCATGTGGTTAAGAAGACTGTATCTGTCCCAGTGTCATAGGGTGAAAGGTACATAATTAATATTCCATTCTTTCTATATTAAAGTATTATAAAGTATTAAAATATTGTATTACAGGCATGGTAATAGAATGAAATTTAATTTGGATTAATTAGAAATGAGAAGATTTGAATGTATGTATATATATATATATATATATGAATTCTGCTAGACACTGGGAGAGGATTAAAAAGAATAAACAAGACACTGAGGTATCCAGATATTTATTATACCATCTTTAGTAACCTTGACTCATTAATCCATAGACAGATATCATTGAATTGTTTATCAATTGCTTCCAGCCTCTTGCTAAATAGTCTTTGTATCTAGATTCATTATTTAAGATCTGATTTGTCATTTGGCCAGAATTTTCACTTTCCTGGGCTAATCATAGATAAAGTCTACTTATAAATTTATTTTTTAGCTGCTATCACTTTACCTGCTCCCTGAAGAAATCAGTTCTTTCATCTCTATCCAAGAAGTCTATAGAAACTGAGGCCTGTCCTTAAAAAAAAAAAAAAAATACCATCTATATTCTGCCTTAGCCAAGATCAATTTTCTGGTTGAAATGGTTTTTTAAAAAAATTCAATAAAGTAGCAAGACAATGACCTATATTATATTTTCTTTCTATGAGAGAATTTAACAGTTGTGTGCATGTCTGTCCCTTGCCTGTTATTATCTGTGAACATTTTAAAACTATAAAATAGTTAGTAGAATGTAGCCTCTTCATTTTGCACACAATCACGAGTCAGGTTATTAGACTCTCAGTTGCTTATAACTGTATCTACTCTTTGTTGACTACTTATTATGAGCTAGACATTTTGCCAAGCATTTTACAGATATGTCCTATAATCAACACAGCCTATGAGGAGACTTTTATTTCCATATTTTATAGATAAGATAAACTATCTTAGGTAATAGAAGTTAGGAGAAGATGAATCCACTTACCAAAGTTACACAGCTAATGGATGATGGAAGTGGATTTTAACTCAGGTCTCCCCATCACAACCAGTCCTCTAACTACCTTATACTGTACTCTAACCAGTTCTTTCCCCCATGCTACTCTAGGACAGACAACAGTCCTCTTAACAACTTAAAGCAACCGCAAAGCCTTTGCTTCATACTCAGCTCTAGATTTATGACTTGGTAAATTACGAGTGAGTAAAGTGACATTCTCTGTAAACATTTTAGGAAAATTCCCTTTTGTTGGTTTTATTTCCATGATCACTTCAATAATATACCTCATAAAAATTCCAATTTCTTTGTGTCATCAAATAAATTTAAAAATTAGTATCTCAAAAAATCCAAAATGTATTTCTACCTACAGAGGCAGCATCTCTGTGGCTCCATTCCACAGCGGTCTGTGGAGGGGTGGACGCCCTTGGGAGAAAGAAAGGCCAAGTCTGACTTCTGTTATTTATTCTTAATTGCTGCAATCAAGGAGGTGACTCCAATAAGAAAGGGCATATTTGTAACGAAATGGGGGAAAGTTTTCAAAGTCAGTTTGTTGTTGTTGTTGTTATTGTTGTTGTTGAAACTTCAAATAAGTGTGTCATTACCTCTTGAATAAAATGCAGAATACACACTCTTGCAACTGAGGGCTAGCCTCAGGCAAAAACATGAACTAGGCAAGGAGCATCCTTAGTCTCTCAAGACCTTCTTTCTATCTGGACTTCCATTCTCTCCAGTTTTCCCTCTTCTAAAGCTCAAGCAGTCTCTCCCTACTAAAGCTTATTCTTTTTTTAAAAAAAAAAAAAAGATAACAAATAGACAATTAAAAAATACTAGTGTCCAGTGTCAGCAAAAATATAGGACATAGTCATAAAAGTTTGGTAATTTTTTTATATCAGCTGCCTTTAAAATGTATAGACGCATAAACTGAAATAGTCCACTTTTAGAATTTTATTCTAAGAAGTATTAACTTATGGTAAATTCAAAAACTATAAGAATATATCATGGAATTAAAAAAAAAACAAGCTAAACCAATAAGACTATGAAATTGGCTGAAACAAATTATGGCACAAATTTACACTAAAATACTATGTAGCCATTGCAATTAAATTGAAAAAAAGACCCACTTTATTTCTGATGAAATCTAATAAAACAGGTTAAAAGCTATATAGAAAAGTACAATGTTATCTGTATAAAATAATGATTAAAAAGTGTACAATCTCTTAGAATTTAAACATTAATTATCTTTAGGTAATAGGAATATGGATGACTAATTTTGTTCTTTATCTGTATTCTGTAGTTTTTAAATTAAACATGCATTTCTATTACAATAAAAAGGGGTGTTCTGTTAAGAACAAAAATCTGATACCCTAAGAGTTAATGTGTGTGCCCCTATTACTTTGGTCCTTATTTCTGAAATAAAAAGTGTTTTTTGTTTGTTTTTTAGTCTGAAAAAGAAAACTTTCAACATTTAGGACTGTGTACAGTCGAATTTTCCATTATAGACATCCTTTCAAGGACATAAACTAGTAGCTGCTGAGAAGCTCAGTCAGGCCCCACAGGAGGCTGAGCATTCAGATGTCTTCTTACATTTGGAAGTCTCTGTGAAGCCATTTATATCTGCAACTCCAAAACCCAGGGTGCTGCAATATCCCCAATTTGTACTCAGTGATAAACGGCATAGGTTTTCCTTACTTGCAGGTGATATACCATTAAGATGAGAAGATAAAACAATAGAGTGTAGCTTTCAAAGGAATAAAGCTAGTCACCTTAAAATGCATTGAAATTCCTTCGACAGGTGCTCACAGTCTTGTCATACCAGATTCCCCACATGAAATATGCCAAATCATGCACTGTGTCTTAGCTCAGCCTGGCAGGCCTTTCCCACTGTCTCAGTCTAGGGTAGTCTTGCTCCATCTTCAAAACCTCACCCAAGTGGCTCCTCTGTCCTAGACATTGCTCCACAGCCCTCTGTCATGTCCGCTGTTCCCAGAGGGTAAAATCAGAAAATTTCTTCCCTTGATGAGCATCTACAGTGCTTTTTTTCCATATTGCTACTATACAGTGAATCAAAAAGCATTATGATAGGCAGCTTGCTGGTTTGTTTCTCCTTGCCCTCTCTCTAATCCACTCCTACCATTGGGAGCTTTTGGCCATGTAAGGGCAGGACGAAAAGGAACATGACATTAGTATTTGTTCAGTTCCTACTGTTTATCAGTCACCATACATAAGAGGTGCTTTTATTTATACTACTTATTCTATTATCGAATGATCTAAAACACTTGCAGTATTATCTTCAATTTATAATGGAGGAAGTAGACTGTCAGAGAGGTCATGACATTTTATCAGTAGAACAGCTGCTGCTTTGGACTGAATTGTTTCCCCTAAATCCATATATTGAAGCCCTAATCCACCATGTGATAGTATTTGGAGGAGGAGCCTATGGGAAGTAATTAGGTTTACATGAGGTCATGGGGAGCAGGGAGGCTCATCATAGGATTAGTGTATTTATAAGAAGAGGTACCAAAGAGGACACAGCAAGAAGGAGGCTGTCTGCAAGCCAGAGAGAGAGCTCTCACCAGAAGCCGGCCATGTTGGTACCCTAAATCTCTAATCTCAGACTTCCAGCTTCTAGAACTGTGAGAAAGCAAATTTCTGTTGTTTATGCCTATAGCATTAGTCTATAGTATTTTGTCTGGTAGACTGAGCAAACTAATACTGCTATTGAATACCAGAGCCAGCATTTAAATCCTGGCTCATTTTTTTCTATAATACTAGGCTGCTTGTCAATGTGAACTGTTCATTGTATGTCTTTATATAACTCTAGTATTTAGCAGAGTGACTGGAATATAGTAGACAGAAATGCAACAGATGGATGTTGGATGTCAAATGAATGACTGAATAACTGAATGATTATAGATAGAAAAATATGTATTGATAGCTGAACTTTCATAATCTAGACACAAACTAGTTCACAGATTTTTAGTTTGGGGCAAACTATTTCTGATTGCAGCAAACCTGTACAATTCTCCTGTTTGCAAAGAATTCACCTGTGTGTCCTGTACAATGTGCAGAATTCCATGGCATTTACTGAGCTCTTTTGCTTAAAAAAGATGAGTTTCTCTTCGAAAATTAGTTAGGAATGCTGGGAAGCTATGTTAACCTTTGAGGTTACTGCTTTCATTTCAGAAATCATGCCTTGAGGGTATAAACACACAGAGAACTAGGTTCAGTTAAGCAATCAATTTTAGAGCAATGACTATTACAAGATTTACTTAAATGATCTCATTTGAAGCAGAACTCAAATCTTATTGGGAAAACTTTTAGAAAGTAAATGCTCATATATACGAAATTCAAGTAATTTATGTGAGAGTAATGGCACATACAAGTTTCTTCTCTGCGTCATCATTTTACAATTTTTTATTTGTATTTAAAAGTGAAAATGTGGACTATTAAAAAGATTCCTATCACTCTTTTTATTAAAGATGTATTTACAAAACTAATGGCCTATCACCTATCACCAGAGAAGTAGTGCTTCCTACCATTTGTAAACTGGAGAGGTGAGCAGTAGAAAACAGATCATTGAAGTTCTTCCCAACCTCTACATTCGATGATTCTACTTCCATAGTTGTAATAGCCAAATGAGAAAAGAGGGCTTTCCCCTCAACCCTTCTCAGTCTAATGAAATTCTACCCCACATCCTCATTCCCATGTCTCTCAACTCTATTCCCACATGGAAGAATGAGCCTTTTGTTCATGTTGCCAACATAGAATGGATCAGTGTGTATTAGGAGAAGTGGCAGGCTGGTGTATTTGTCCTACCACAGCCTTTCATCAGCTTCCGCCATGCTGGGAAGGGCTGGGAAGTCACCAAGAGGCTACTCATCATCGAGGTTAGCCATCCCAAGGCAGCAAATCAATGGTTCTCAGTCCACTTTCTTGAAATGGAAAAGCTTAGAGCATGATTTTTTCATGTGTTAAAAACAAAAACGGCCACAGCTCATTGTTTTTAAAGAATACAAATCTGAATTTTTGCCCATTCTTGATTACAAAGTACGTATAACTTTTTCTTCCTTTTTTGAAGTGGTTATTCACACTGTTTTATTTGGTAATCACATCAAATCTTATTTTATATTAATAGTAATTTTGACTCTGACACATTTCTTATCATTTCAATTATGTAAACATTAAGGAAATCAAATTTCATAATCTCCTTGATGCCGTTTGCTCATTGGCTAAGTATTTAAAATAGTACTCTTGAAGAAAAATTTAGAATAAGAGTTTCAGAGGGTCACAAAGTTTCAGAGCTTTTCTATCAGCTTCATACCCCCCAAGCTGAGTTATCAATTCTCAATTCATGCTTGAAAACCAGTGCTGTCAAAGAGCCGTTGAATGTCTGTGACAATGGCAAGAAAAAAAATCCAGGCTTCACACAGCCCTTGTTCTCTCCACTAAAACTTCACTTCCTTTCATGACTATTCATATCATTCTGCCTTGCCTCCCTCCCAAAATCTCCATCTTGTTCTTAGCTCTATAAATGTATCAATGTGCAGGTGTACTGAAATCCTATTCTATTAGCCAATATTTTTTTAAAAGATATGAATGTGGGGGAAAAAAGATGTAAAAATTGAAATAGATATGAATCTCATAAAAGAGCCATTAAGGGACATAGCTAGAAGATGAAAGGTAAATACATATTATGAGACATGATAATAAGGTGGTCAGGCACTCCTGAAATTAAGTTGAAATGTAATATACGGAGATGAAATGAAATTAAATATGAAACCCTGAGATACTTATTAAGCCATCAGTGGGAATCTGGATGGTGATGTCACAACTAAGAGAGGAAAGACGACTCGTGCAAAGTTGGACGAGATCCAGTTTGCACTGTAGATTTATGCAGTTAATTTTGTCCCCTGACTGCATTCAGATGAGCATTTCTCCCTGACATACACCAAGAAAACTGCCGCATTATAGCAATGTTAACGGTAATCAGCATGCTAATGAGCGCCAGAAGGTCGTTACAGCAAAGAGAGGTTCAGAGATGTATCACCTAGAGGAAACAAGAACGTAACTCTTCGGGGAATGCAAGTGTCTTGTTTGTAGGTCATAGATTATTTGTTTTGGTCACTGCATTGCACAGGGAATTTAATTTAAGCAGGAAAAACAAAATGAAGCTTTTTGAATTGTGAGAGCAGCCCAGCTTAATTAAGAAAAGTAATACTGAAGAGCTTTAAATTTGTGGTAAAAAAAAAATAGAGAGAGATTTTTTTTTCAATAGACTTAAGATAGTACTAAATAGTGCTGTTCATTGCGGAATTATATCTGTGATTATGCAAAAGTGAGATTTTATTTGTATTTATCCTTAATACATCTCCCTGGCAAGGACAGGGTCGAATATCAGGTGTGAAAAAAGTTCAGAAATTAAGTCGCAGTATTGTACAAACAATTTCAAGGTCTGAGCCTTCCAAGAGAATTAAAATATATTTCATTGTTTACTTCAGGTGTGCACTTCGGCTTCGAAAGGTTAAGTATTTATTGATATTGAAAAAGAAAAGTATTCAATCAGGAACACAGTTGCCATAGCTTATTAAAATATTTAGGGACATAAATGGTGTGCGAATTTCATGTTAACTAGGTAGTTCCTCCACCAAAGATTTCTAGAGCCACATGAGTTAATCAATCCCTATGTTGTATCAATAGAAACAATTATAATATCACTTGCTTAAATCTTTATAGAGGTTCTGTGTTTTTTATTAAATGAGTACTTTTAAATAGGCTCTTTTGCTAATATGCTCTTTGGGTAGGTTTTATCACCAACAAATGATGCCTTGGAAATGAACAATGATGATAATTTGCACTTTTTCTATCTGCTAGCATGTGGAATTGGTCACAGTGTTCAAATAAATATTTTCCCATTCCAAAAGGGACAGATAGATGATAGATAGATAGATAGATAGATAGATAGATAGACAGATAGATATAGATATAGATACACATATATGACTTATTATATAATATGATATAATATAATATAATATAACATCATACTATACTATACTATACTATACTATACTATACTATACTATACTATACTATACTATACTGTACTATAGTAAGGGCATTTTATAGTTTCCATCTTAATACCTCTCTGATTTAGAAGTCCATACTTTGTTCCCAGTTCTCCAGGTTAAACCTAAACAGTTCCTGTCCTCAATCTTCCTCCCGCAAAGAAAAGCATAGTCTTGATTGAGCCAGTGTTTTAATTGTCTGAGTCCATGCTGTCACCTTTTTTCAAAACACCTGTGACATATATCCTCTTGTAAATGTACTAACCAATCTATACTGAATAATTTGGCTGGAGAAGAATAGGTTTACGTGCCAGTTCAGGGAAAAAATGTAAGAAAGAAGAGATGAAAGACAGCTGGGAAGGAAGTAAAAAAGGAAGAAAGGAAGGGAGGAAGGAAACAAGAGATGGTAGGATTATGGCAGTGTAGAAATATAAGATGAATAAGTAAAATACTTAATGGTTTATCAATATAACAGCATGGTGTTGGGGAAATACAATTTTTAAAAAATCTTCTTTCAACACAGAAAACCTTTCCACAAAGGTAATAGAGAAATAAAACACTTTTATTATTGAGCAAACATTAATCAGGATGAGATGACCATCACAGGCAATCTACTAAGAAACTACAAAGACAGAAAAAAAACTGATCCCCTTATATAGCCAGGCAGACACAACCCATTACATACATAGTCCTAAGGAAAACAGTAACTAGTCCTCAAGTTAGAGAAGTTGACAGCCCCATTTGTCAGAAGCAGTTCACGCTAACTTCACCTAATAGTTGGGGTGACCATATATGTTGGACTAACTGGCTTTATCCAGAGGAAAAACAAACTTCTTATATATTTATGACAGGAGGCAGTCATGCATCTTGGAACAAAGCACCCACTGAAGTTAGGGTCCTACCTACCGTCCCACAGAAATTGGGAGATATAGGTGATATCTTTCTAGATTTTCAAGAGATGGCTCCCCAGTCTCTGAGGAAGACATTCCCAGGTCAGAAAGCTGACAAAAGACCTATTTAGTTTTTAGTTTTCAAAAGAATTCATATGTACGGTTGACCCTTGAAAAATGAGGGGATTAGGGTAATGACCCCCATGCAGCTGAAAATCTTGGTATGACTTTTGACTCCCCAAGAACTTATTGTCAGTCACATCTGAGGACTGGTTCCAGGACCCCCCAAGGATACCAAAATTCATGGATGCTCAAGTTCCTTATATAAAATGGCATAGGCAATGCGTATAGCTGACCCTCTGCATCCACAGATTCCCACTTGCAGATGGAAAACACTTTCTTCAATCTGCTGTTGGATGAATCTATGGATGAGAAACTTAAGGATATCGAGGGCTGACTATATTTATTTTTTAATATAGTCCTGTGTAAGTAGACCTGTGCAGTTCAAATCGGCATTGTTGAAAGTTAACTATATTTCAAAGAGATGAGAGAGTACATGTAATAAGTTTCCTAAGGTTAATGCTCAGAGAAAAAGCAGGGGAGGCCATTATTGTCCTTATTTTTCTTATTATTTTCCCTTATTTTCAACAGGAAGCATTAAGCCTCTTTTAATTTGCATTTGTCCTCAAGATAGGCACCACTGATTTTTACCCCAAATAAACCCACTGGGTTCACTCTGAGGTTTGGGTTACTTGCCCTGACAGAAGGGTGGTCAGGAATTCGAACTGAAGCTGTTCTGGTTCAGAGATCTCTAGAGTCTCCCAGGTCTGGGTTCTCAGACTGGGCATCCGGTTGTAGGAGTTCCTTAAGTATCCAACTCAGTGCTTCTCCCACTTTCAGTGCCTGCAGATTTGGCCCTGGAATCTCTGGGGTGGACCAGGGTTCTTGGTATCTAACACACTCCCAAGTGATGCTGCAGCTGCACTATGAGTAAAAAGCAACTATGTTCAGTTATCCTTGTAGTCATAAAACCTCACTACCAGATCCGTGCCTTGGAGTAAATCTCTTACCCTCTTTAATTTTAGAGAGAAAAGACCCGCAACTGAATGAATTGTTTACTGAGTAAGTTAAGAAACTGTTCCTTAGAACAGCAGAGGCTTAGAGCTTTAAAGGTAGCCTTAAAGTACACCTAGCCCTGAAAAAGAGCCATCATGTCCTTGAATAATTTAGCTCCTATTTTTAAGGCAGCACATTCCACTGGTACATAGTTCACAATTTTATACATGGAGATGCAATCTGCTTCCTTATGCTTTTGACCCCTTGGGTCTACTTATGTCATCTGGAAGTACAGAGAATAGAGTAAGAAACAGCTTACATCTCCATAACACTTTAAAGCTTATAAAACAAATTTATGTCTATTATTTGATTTTATTAACATAACCCTTAATATATTTGTAGCCAGCAATTTTTTCACCACTGTCTTATCTTCTGTGGGTGAAACTCCCCAGAGTTTCTAAACCCTTCACCACCTTGATTTCCTTCATTTATACTAAGTGCAGTTTTAGTGCCTACTTTTAAATGGATACAAATTAATGACAATTAAAGAATTAGGTCTTATCCAGTAAAGGTTTCCTAGTAAAGGCTTCCTTAGCACATTTTCTTTTGTGTACATCATTAGTAATAAGTTTTCCCTTCTTACAAATAGGAATGAACAAAATATTCTTATAGAAAAGAGTAGCTACTATATAGGTTTGTTAAACATTTTTCTCCTTTTCTTAAGAAGATTTGCTGTAAACATATTTTTATCTCACATATCATACTAGACTAGAGGAACTAAGATTTTAGGGAAAAAGAAACCATGTTTAGAGAGACCCTATCCATCCCGAGGGTCTGTTCCAGGCCGTAGACGTGCTGTGGTATAAACCCACACTTCATCTTGGTTGGTTCAGACGCTCAGAGACCCTTCTCTCCCAGAGGAGCCTCCACATAATAAAGGGGAAGAGGTGTGTGTGCATGACCTGAGAGGAGGGTGGGGACATGCTAGTCCGTGGTATGCCCTGGCTGGCACCTGCGCACCTCTACGCCCTGACTCCACCTGTCAACTGGGCATCCTGCAGAGGGTGAACTCATGGTTGATACTTTTGGCTCCGGGGAAAACCCTGGGTCTTCACCATGTCCACTATCCAATCCCCTTCAGTGCTGTTCCCAAGACAGGTCTACTATGTGTAACTCAGTTTCTATAATGTATAGAAACTGAGAAAACCTAAAGTGGCCAGCTAGATTTCTTTTTCTCTGACCATCCTACTCTACCCTCCTGATAAAGCTCTCTGCAGAGCTGTCTCCTCCCAAACTCCAGCTCGGGTAGGGGAACCATGGCATGATCCTCCCACTGCTTCCTGACAGCTAGGGAATACCCGTGTTCCACACCCACCATACCACCACTGTTACTTCCCTAAACTGACCCCAAAAAGGGAAAACAGGATGACATCTCCAGTTTTGCTCCTCTCTCCTTCCCACAATCTCCTGGGGCCAAAACCAGACTATTTCCCCCTCCTTCCTTTTTCTGTCTTAACCTCATTTACATGAAACTATGATCAGACTTGCTAAACCTGTCTAATGGTACACTAAAAGAACAAATGAAGAAATTCAGATAACTTGTCAGATGACGAGGTTTGATTCTTGCTGCACAGTCCTATTCTTTTAATGCAAGAAACTGGGTTTTATACTCTTCCTCTTGGCATTCTGTGCAGGCACTCTCAGTTGTTGCTTCAGAGGGTTCCTTCCTTCTTCATTGCCACTAGAACCTTAATTGTGTATATGCAGCTATGCGTATCAGGGTAGACTGAACTCCTCCCTACTCTATTAGCTGAAATTGATTCTTGGCTCTGTGGCAGCCACTTTGAAACCATGAGGACACCTAGACAAAGAAGAATCAGGTGACACTGAGGAAGATAGAACAGATAAATGAAAAAAACAATATTCCTGGATGTTGTCACTGAGCTACTGAATTAATCAAATCTAGAGGTGCCTTGCTTAAAAATGTTTATGGAAAATAATACATTTTCCTTATTGTTTAAATATTTCCACTTGGATTTTTGTTATTTGGAGAAAGAAGTATCCAAACTGCTATGCTGTCTTTCTGTAACATTTCTAATCTCCTCAAAGGCAGATGAATAGCATGACTTATTTAGGCAAAATATTAAAGGAAACTAATGATGTTAATAAGATTAGCCCTGAGAATAACAGGTGTAAAATTTAGAGTTCTCTCAGAGTGTTCTCTCTCTCTCTCTCTCTCTCTCTCTCTCTCTCTCTCTCTCTCTCTCTCTCTCTCTCTCTCAGATTCTTACCATCATTGCCCTAGTTCAGGATGTCCCTGTCATTTCTCAAAACAAGTTGCAATAACTAGTCTGACTGCCTCTCATTTCAGCCACCACCTCTAATCCATCCTCTCCACTGATTCTGGAGTCTCTTACTAAAACATAAATCTTACGTAAGTCTCTTCCTTAAAACCCTCCATAATAGAATTCAATCTAATGTGCATGTTCTACACAGCACTGCCCACTTTTTTAGCTTCAGTATTTGCTTATCACTGCCTGGCATTCTGTGCCATAATCATAAAATATATATAAAATATATTTTATAATAGCAAATCAGAGAGTTGCTGAACACACTGTGTCACCTCTCGCCTCTGTGCTTCTAGGTGCTATTCCCTGTACTTGGAATCAGCTTCCCCAGATGCTAAAGGCTGACAAACTCTCACTTATCCTTCTTGACTCTGCTGAAGCCTCACTCCATCTATATACACTTCCCTGAGAGCCCAGGAAATGGTGTTCTGGGTTTTGTGTGTTAATTGTCCCTTGCTCGTGCTTCCCCTCTGATAACTCTCAAATAAAATAATATTTCATGTATATCTGCCTCCCATATAGGCTCTGGATTCATTGGGAAACAAACCTTGTTAATTTTTGTATCTTCCTCATGTAGCATAGCTCCTAAGATCCAGAAAGGCAGCACCACATAGCCTAAGTTCTGGCCAGGTTTACCATGGGTCTGTCATATATCCTGTTATAAGACTTTGAGCAAGTAACCTCTCTGTGCTTTAATTTACCTACTTATTGGGGGACGATAATAATAGCTATAATCAATAATAGTAATAATAACAATAGCATTGCTGTGAGGAGTAAGTGAATTCATTCATGTTCAGATACCTAGAACAAATTCATTCATGTTCAGATACCTAGAACAGTGTCCAATTTATAGTAAGTGTCCAATAAATATATTTTATAATTAGTATTAATACTCGGTAAATATTTGTGAACTGTACTGAAGGACTGCAACTACTCTATAGCCCACTCTCTTCTCTACAGAACAAAATGGCTTTGGAAATAATAGATTATAAGGACAGTGATTTATTTTTTCAAACATATTTATACTACAGCCTATGATGCCCATTGTCCCACACAGAGGGTTTATCGGGTGCCCAATGTTTGCAAAGATGTTAGAAGCTGTGCACACTACTGCTTCTCACATATACCCCACAACAAACAGTAAATGTCTACATTTAATCTGAGCTCCTTGTTCATTTCCTGCTTGATGCTTAGGGCTTAGATGAAGGCCAGAGAGCCCAGGGAGACAAAAATGTGAGCTGACAGAAAGACAGCAGTGGAGTCCTGGACTCTGCATCAAAAAGCAGTGCTAGGAGCTTTGTAATCTTATGAAATCACTTAATTCCACTAAACCTCAGTTTCCTTCTGAAAATAGGGGGTGATAAAGCCTCCTCTACCTACCTTATAGAACAGATACAAGACATAGATCAATTAAAATATACGAATCGTCATTTGTCAAGCACTTGATAATTTACAAAAGCAAGAGATTTGCTAATTACCCCCATCAAAAACCTTCTCTGAGCTCCACAGAGTCAGTTTGTCTGACCCATGGAACTCTCCTGTAATACCCTCGAGGGACACCCCTAACTATGAGACCCCCATAGGACTTGACATAAATGTATTGTGTGTTTGTGGGTGTGTGTATGTGTGTGTGTATGAATGTCTCCATATTCCATCTCACATTCTAAAAAATTAAATTACTTATTATATTCCTATCAGGAATAAAATAAAATTTATTCTAATCACTACCATATAGTAGAGTAAAATTAGCTTTAGACAACTATGAAAGAGCATAATGTTCTAGTTTATCAGAAACCAAAGAAACCTAGTATATCCAGCAGCAATTTTTTTTCCTTCTTATTCCTTCTTATTCTTTCTTTGTGGTGAAGCAGAGAATAATGCCCTTAGGTTTTTCTCACTGTATATGTAGATGGGGAGCAGAAGGAAGCTGCAGTGGAACAGACTCAGAGATGGTACAATTAAAAAGGTAACGATAAATTGTTGATCTTTTAACACGGTGTTTTTTTGCTATCAAAGTCACCTCAAATCAACAATTTTAACACAATGTAATTTAACAAAAAATATTATTTTAGGCCTAAAAAATTTTATAAAAGGAAACATTGGATGAAGTATCGCTCGTGTGATTTTAATTCTGAAAGATCTTGCTAAGAGGGCTTATTTAAATAGGTTCTCCCTGAGATGAATATTTAGGGGGGAAAATTCCTACAGGATGATTTATAGCAAAATTATATGAACAGAATGAAGGACAGAAGAATTTTATTAGAAAAGGGTCTCATTTCCACAAAATATAAATTATACCTTTTAGAAAATATATTGAATTTTATTAATATTCTGTAGACAGCCTGAAGTGTTAATCTCCACCCCTACCTATAAGACTTTCATTACGGTGTACAAGGTGTATTTACCCTTTAACCAAATAATTTTGAGCAACTTGGAGCCTTCAGTTTACATATCTTACAAAATATTTCATTGCATTTCAAAACATTATACTTTGCAGTGTTGGTAACTTTTAATGATATATTTATGGGGGTGTACATTTTACATATACATATGCATGCTTTAGATATTCCATGCAATAACACATGTTAATGATGAACTCGCTGTATTGGATACCTGAGAAGACTGTTTCTTCAACATCCACTGTTATTATTGTTTTAACCATTATTTTTAAGTAGAGATACAATCAGTTTGAGTTTTTTCAGTGCAATGATAAAAATAATTTGTCTCGCTTCTTTTTGAAATGTAAAGCTCGAAGAATTACTCAGGGTAGACCATTGAGTACTGTATTTTTACCTGGCATGTAAAAATAACCTCATTTAGACTTTGGTAACTAATATTTTTGATGAGGAAATTGACTTATTATGATTCAAAGAACTTAAATCCTTTTCCAGTCTCTATTAGTCTTGAAAATGGAGCCCTTCTTGCCCTGGTGACTTTGTCATAACAAACACGAGTAAATTGACCATTCATTGGTGCAGTGTGAGTTTCAGTAAGGACAAGCTGGAATTCAGATTTTATATTATTTGAAAGTGAAAATTGAGAACAAGAATAAGGACAAAGCCAGGAGAGTAAAGGGAAAAGACTAGACTCATTTTGCTTCTTGAATAAATATTATAAAATATGTTTATCTTAAATAAATATACATGTACTGTAGCAATTAATATATGGCATCCCCCTAGGGCATGCCAAATAGAACACAGGCTCCCTGTCCCATTAAAAATACCTGAAAATATACTACTACAAAAATTATTATTATCTATTTATAAAATGGGAAGAACCTAGTCTAAAAAGCTGGGCCTAAGTTAAAATCAGAAGTTAAGCCTTCTTTTACACCTTAAAAAAAAAATTTATTAATTCTTCAGTTAGTGCTACTTCTGTTCGCATGTCCATGAGGAAGAGAACATTGAAGAAAAGTCTGTTCCAAGAAGCTGGGTTTTTGAAACCATAACACCTTGGCATTTCATGCAAGAACTTACATATATCTGAAGCCCTGAGGAACTGCACAGGAAAGAAATATCTAGTATTTATTATTGGTTAAAATGGCAAACATCTCTGAGTAACAAAATGGAAATGCAAAGACACAGTTTAGCACAAACATTTCTGGCCTACCCTCAGAATAAATGCTCAGATTCAAGAATCGATAGCCCTTTTGTGTGGATAAAAAGAATTAAGCAAAACATTAGACCTGATCACCTATCAACATGTACCTAAAGGAATAAGTGGGGTGGCAAAAAGGAAAAAAGTTTTAAAAATTGTTTCTATCAATCTGTATGGAACCACCAGCATCATTCTCTAACTATGGAATTTTAGAGCTGAAAGAATTCTGAATAGATTCTCTAACCTATGACACATATTTTCACATGTGAGGATATAAACAGCGGTGACACATCTAAGGTCACATAGCCAACAAATGGCAAAGCCAGGACTTGAACTAAGATCTATTTATATCTACATATATTTTAACCTCCATTATTTTTCAGGAGCCCAGGGCTCCAGGGAAGTTCAACATTGTCAAAGATAACAAATGTAACCTTTTCTTTTAAGGGGAAACAAACCAAACTAAATCTACTTCCTATCAACAAAATTTGATTCTCTCTCTACACTTTCCTTGCTTGTCCACTCTGATTTTCATAACTTATTACAGATGAAAAAACTGAAGGCTAGTGACCATAGACAAATCTTCAATAACTTTCAAACTATATGTGTATAGTGTGGCCTCTTATTTTTTTTATTATGTTTATTTTAGTTTTATTCATTTATGTATGTACTTCCAAATGGAAGTTAAGATGGCATAGAAGTTACCCATGCAAGGGTTCCATACTCCTTTTGTCAAGCCTCTCCATGTGGCAGTCAAAGCTTAATTATAATAATAAGGCAATCGGGCAGTTTTCCTTCTTGGTTTCATTTGGTGACTTTCCTTGGTGACCCATCACTGCTGTGAATATTCCAAGATAAGATGGAAAGGTGAAGTCACAGTTACCACGTAATACAGTTATTCAATAAATCACAAACAAACTGCTTGTTTCAGTCACAGTGTTTATATCAATAGAAAGGACCCAAATAAGAGAATATGGATCATTCATTTCTAAGGCTTATTCTTAGGTGTTACATAACAATTTTAGGGCTTCTTAAGTGACATGGTTTTCCCAAAAGTCTCTAAGCAATTCCAAGCCCTGAAATAACCAGTCCTAGGGAAACTTCTTTCTTTGTCTACTTTTTCAATTTTATGCTTTGGTCACTCAAGCTATTGTCAATGAAAATTTAGAATAAGAAAGGAAAAAAGAGAAGATACAAGGTATTCTTTCTGGTATTTTAAAATAAAAAGTCAGCATCTCTCTGCTCTATAAGCTCAAAGTGTCCCATTCGATGGCATCTTTTCAAATGGCCTGAAATGTATTTCTCACTTCCTTTGATTTATCCCCCTATTTGGCCCCTGCAGCAAAGTATCATTTTTTTTCCTTCTGCCCTCTGTCTTCTATATTTCATTTCAGGTGTCTATCGAGGCAACGAAAGATAAAGCTCTCTGCTTTCCCTTGCACTAAAGTTCTATATGGAATCAGTTCACCTGTCTGTCACTCCTCATTAAATTCTTACCCTCTTCATTCACATCCTGATCTTTGCAAATGAACATTTGCTTAATAAATGTTCCCAAGACTAACAGTGCAGAGTGAAAATCCCACACAGCAGTAAATTATTAACTCAGTCACAGAGGGAGTGCCACATATGACTTTTCAGAATGAGTTATTATGTGGATCATCATGTAATTATGAATTTTTCAAGCCATGATAGAGGAAAATTGAATATTTAATATTTTATGGACGTATTCTACACTGAGGACATCTTTCAAAATTTTATGATAATTTTTAGAGTGAGCGAAGAGCAGAACAAAAGTTACAAAATAATTGCAAACTTGAATATTTAATCACTAGGGACATTGTTGGTTATTTCTCAAATTATATAATGCAACCAAGGCTGTGAACTTTTAATCATGGTATATTCAAATAGGAAAAAATCCATTAAAAGCTATCTATAAATATGTTTTGGTTGTTTAAGAAATAAGAATACAGAGCTTAATGTTGTCAAATTGAGATCTTAGGGTATAAATATTCATATGAGAGGCAATCAACTGATTGTTCTGAATGAGCTATTGCTGAACAAAAACTTTTTCAAATGAACCATTTTAAAATGTTCAAAATCACACCAAAGAGTAAACGCTAAAATATCCTATAATTCATGACTAAAAATAAAGCATAAGAATGAAATTGGTTTTACTAAGAACTTAGGAACTACCAGACATATTTTATAGCTCTGATGAAAAAAATTAAAGAAAAAATTAAAAGATATTTTATGCCAAATAAACAAGATTTTGTTGTGAATTGCCATAAGCCTTACACAGATTCATGCATCCATATTATAGCATAATATTTAGCTCTTCAATTAGCACTCATGTGTTAACTTTGAAAATTAGAATATTTAGGGTTCCAAATTATTTCTTAATAGGTTCTCCCAGTTGCTGAAGAGGTTCATTTCTCTGTGCTAACACAATAAGCTTTGAGAACATCTGAATATTTGAACATTAGCATTGCCTAGTCCTATCTCCCAAAGGTTCAGAATTGACCTGAAGTGAAGGTGGACACTCATATTTTTAAAAACTTTTCAACTTATTTTAATTTTCAGCCACAAATTAGAATCACTGATGTAGACAAAACTGTCATCCAGCTTCCAGAGGTCAAAACTTAATATACACTTCTAAAATCCCAAAGAATCAACCTTTTGAGTACACTGAATATACAAGCACTACAGATACAGAGCTGACCAGTAAACAGTCCTGGCTATCAAATTTCACATAATATACTGAAATACATACATAAATAATTGCAATTTGGTGCAGCTGCTATCAGAGAGGTATGTGCCAGGTGATATAGCAGTGGAGGAGAAAATCAATATTCAAGATGTCAAATGGAATTTTCTGAACATGAAATCTGACTAAAAAAAAATGACTATACTGTTTCTTGTATTCATTCATTTATTCATTCTTTTGTTCCCTCATTCAATATTTTATTCAACAAACACTTATTAAATGACTGCTATTTTCCAAGTATTGTCTTGTTTTTCTCATGGACTACAAAGGGTAATTGAAAATAAGGAGCCTGTATCTGTTAGCTATGGCTGTATAACAAACGACAACAAAATTCAAGTAACTTTACAACTATTTATTTGCTCATGGTTCATCAGTTTTATCAGAAAAGCCTGTCTGAGTTATTTCATAATCTCTTAAGATTTTTGAAGAAATTAAGATTTGACAACAACAATCCCTAGACTTGCCTGAGAAGCTGAATGTTTAGTGGAGTGAATCCTTCCTTTAAAAAAAAAAAAAGAAGAAAGCAAGCAAGCAAGCATATTTATACATTATGGAAAGCTTTAGGTGAAAAACAACAGAGTAGACTATCAAAATGGGGACACTAATTTTCTGTTCATTCTTCAGTATTGTTTCACCGCCCTGTACATAAGAAACAGGGATCAGTTATCCCGTTTCCCATGAGACCCTCCCAATTGTAGACCCCGTTCTCGCTCTCTAGAAGCGGAGTAAAAGAATCTCATGAAATAATATTGGTCTACAGAGTGGTGATAAGGCAACAGGGTCTCCCCACAGTGTGGCTTCCTCCTCAGAGCTCTCCCACTTTCCTGTGGAATGCAGGAACTGCAGCAAGGAGACGGGAGGTGGGGGAGGGGAGGGGAGGGGCAAGACTTCGTTCTTCGGTAGCTGGATCAATAGGGACAGAGCACTGAACATTTAAGGCCACGGTTTGTTTGTTTTAGTATTTTGTCTTACTATCCTTTTTGTTTATTTGCTTACTTATTTGTATGCTTGTTTTAAAGTCACTGAACTTAGAAGGAAATTCTGCTATGTCCTAGTCTCACGTAGAGTTATTCAGGATGAGTAAAGTAATAAATACATTCCAGTAACACTCCTAAACTTGGCTTTCTGGGTTTTTATTTTATTGTGGTAAGAACATTTAACATGAGATGTGCTCTCAAATGTTTAAGTGTACAACACAGTCCTGTCAACTACAGGTACCACGTTGCACAGCAGATCTCTAGAGCACATCTTGTATAACTGAAGCTTTATACACCTTGAATAGCAACTCTCTATTTCCTCCTTCCCCTGCCCCCAACTCCTTGGCAATCACTATTCTACCCTCTGTTCTAAAGAGCTTAACTATTTTAGAGAGCTCATCTCAGGACACATATTTGCCCTTCTGTGACTGGTTTACTTCGCTTAGCGCAATGTCCTCAAGGCTTATTCATGTTGTTGCATATGGCAGAAATTCTCTCTTTTTTAAAGCTGAGTAATAGTTGTGTGGGTATATGTATGTGTATGCATCACACATTTTCTTTATCCATTCATCCATCAGTGGACATTTAGTTTGTTTCCATGTCTTGGCTATTATGAATATAGCTGCAATGATCACATGAATGTGGATGTCTCCTCAAGATCCTGATTTCAATTATTTTGAATAAATACCCAGAAGTAGAATTGCTGAATAATATGGTAGATTTAGTTTTAAGTTTTTGAGGGACCTCTTTAGTCTTTTCAACAGATGAGCTACTTTATATTCCCACTGACAGTATACCAGAGTTCTGATTTCTCCACATTATTCTAATACCAGTATTTTTAATCAGAAGCCAAAACTATGGAAAACAATATAACTTAAAAAAACTTCAGTGAAGAAAATTCCCAAACATTTAGAAGAAAAAATAAGACTTGCATTACTGGCAGGATCAATCATGTATCTAATGAGAAGACTAAAATCTGTAAACATGACAGTTTTTCCCAAACCTATTATACATTTAATGCATTTCCAATCACAGTGGAAATTTTTAGAAAGCAAATTTGACAAACTATCCTGAAATTCTCCTGGTAAAGTATTTAAAATATTACTAAAATAAGCAGAAAATTGAGAATATGGATGTTTTTTTCTTTATTTTACGAAAGCTTTTGTGCTTTTTAAAAAAATTATGATAAAAATGTACTTAAGTTCTGAATATTTGATCACCATATGTTCAAATATTATTAAATCCTTAGTACATACAAATGCATTGTTGAACTAAACATAATAATATTTTCCTATTCATAAATCTTTTAAAAATGGATTCACTCACTGCTAACTTTGAAACAGAGACTGTGCTGTTTCTGAGGATTTAAGATAAACAAGATATGGCTCCTGCTTTCAAGAGAGTTTGCAATCCTGTGTGAAGACAGGGAAGTAAATACATCGTTACAATATGATATTCTCAATGCTAGCACCAAGGTACTCACAGGGCCCTACGGAACCATAGAAGAGGAACCCCTGGGAAGAGGGCATTGAGCTGAGACAAAAAAAGGTAAGAAGGTGGTTTAAAAAGGGAACATGTAACTGATGAGACTGAAGAAGTAGTCGAGTATCAAGGACTTGGTCCCTTTTCTCCACTTAAGCATCAGACACTGAGGAGGCTGACAACCCATCAAACTCCCTAATCCTCAACAGCTCTTTTTCTGGAATGACTGTTTAACAGAAATGTTCACAGGTATTCATCCCTCTAATGCATTTCCATCAGTGTACGTAGAGTTTGATCTAAAATAACATGTAGAACTTAGGGCATCAATCAATTTTTTTAAAATCAGTATTTACTGGTGAAATCTTATTTTATAAAAGTGCTGACTCATTCATCTTTCTTTTAATCACCCAGTCATCAAGTTGAAGACACCTAATAACCACCAAGCAAACTGAATTTAGAAAGTGCCATACATACGATGTTGAAACACCACAAGCACCAGCTCAAGCATCGCTTTCAAATTGACACAAAAATCCCTTTCTTACCTTGCCCATGGTGTTTCAACCAGACCTGCAGTACTGTAACTGAGTCCGCCTGTACATAAGAGAAGAGAACCCCCTTACACCTGAAGTCTCTGTGCTCTTTTTCAGCAGATGGCCAACTTGTGGTGTACAGAGCAGCCGCTTTTCATTGTAATGACTGAAGATCCCCAGAGTCAAAGAGAAGGAAAAAGTAGAAGACAAGAGTAAGTGTTATAGAAGTGAGGGTGCTGGTGATAACAGGAAAGGAACCAAAAGAGCAAAGAAAAGAGGGCTGCAGATGGCTGAACTCCACTCCCCACTAGAATCCGGGCCAGGAGTCATGGTGCACATGGAGCACGATAGTCAAGACTGGCTCAGAGACCAGCCCAGCAAAGCATCAAGGCCAGGAAGTAGGTTTTGGTGAAATGGGTCTCATTATCAGGCAAGCACCAGACTAATTAACCTGTCGGATCCCAAACTATGCCCTCTAAGCACATTTTCTAGGTAATCTCAAGGTCAATAAGGATCCATTCATCCCCTCCTCAACCCCAGGCTGCATCTAGAAAAATTCATAGCTAGTACTTTTTAAATTTATTTATTGGAAGAAGAGAAAGCTTGCTGACATTTAGTGAAGTCAAGAATCCCTCCAGAGATTGTTACTCTTATTATTGCTGCAAGCATTTGATATTCATTTTGTATATCATGTGATAGCACTAGAAGCAGACCCATCTTTCTCTTCAGTTTATAGACTCAGCCTGAATTTTTGACAGTACTCACAAGTAAGTTACTTCAGAAATTATTATGGAGCACTTCTCCTGGGTCAGAAACTCTGCTGGGGATACACAGAATGGACAAAGCAGAGTCTTTGTCTTGGTGGAGCATCTAGACAAACAAAAAGGCAAAGACAACACCTTTGGTTTGAGGGCACAAAGAAGGGGACTCTAACCCTGCTCTCTGAGATCAAGGGAGGCTTCCAAGAGGATGAGCTACAATATCCAGGTGAAGAACAGTAGAAGAAACTTTAAGACAGCAATGCCATCAAGTGGGCAGAGCACATGGTCTGCTCAGAGAATTTGAGGCAGGTCAAAATGGTTGGATCAGAGGGGCATGAGAAGGAGGGCAGTAACATATGAGGATGGAGAGATAGAGACAAGATCATGAAACCATTTAAAAAGTCTGAATGTTATCCTTAAGCCAAAAGAAAACCATTAGAGAGTTGTAAGGAAAGAGAGCTGTGACTCTCAAAATTTATTTCAAAAAACAGATTGCTCTTTGCCAGGGGTGGGGTGGAGGGGTGGGCAAAATAGGTGAATGTGGTCAAAAAGTATGAACTTCCAATTATAGGATACATAGGTCCCATGGATGTAATGTAAAGCATGGTGACTATGGTTAAAAATACTGCGTTGTATATTTGAAAGTTGATAAAAGAGTAAATCTTACAAGATCTCATTACAAGAAAAAATATTTAACTATGTGTAGTGATGAATGTTAACTAACCTCATTATAATAATCATTTTACAATATATACATATATTAAAACTAACATAACCTTATATGTCAATAATATCCCAATTTAGAAAAAACTTTATTTCCACAAGAAATTGGATCAAAATAATATGATATAAATAAATTGGCAAAATCAATTATCTAACTAATTTCCAGAATTCACTGTGCCCAACTTGGTAAAGAAACCCAAAATTTCCTGCCTTCACTTCCAGCTCAGATCTTCTAAGTATTAATTACTTAACTTTTTTAGAGAATATGCTTTTTAAAAATCAGCACATTTGTTAAATCCTCACCAGAGAAGTTGAGCAGCATTAGTTCTCTATTGGCTGCCCTCGCAGTGCTGGGTCTTCAGCCTGAGCCCATCACCACCATCCACAGTGTGGAATAAAGTCAAGCAATCCACACACTACTCATAATTGATCATGAACTTCAGCATCAGAAAGCTTCGGGCATTGGCATTTTGGGACCTGCATGATTGATTGTAATAGGTGTCATGCCCACTTTAATGACAGCCAGTAAAAATAACAAGGTAGGTCTCATCTCTTCCTTTTAACTCATGGAGCTAAAAAAGAAATATTGTACCAAACACTCCTTAAAAACAGCAAGGAAGACTTTATTCTAGACAGACAATTGCCATTGAGGTCAAAATTATTGTAATAGAGAGAGATTGAACTCAACTCTGCTGAAATAGAAGGCAGGATTTTTTAACCCCAAGGTGGGCTAATGGAAAAGCACTGAAGGACTTTTTTTAGCGGGGAGGTTGGTCCACATGATTAGGCTATCCTTGTTTGCTAACTGGCCTTTAATGAGATAAGGCTCCTACATTCCCACCGAGACTGGGACATCGGGGTGCTATCTCCTGCCAATAATTATATTTCAAAGGGCTAGATCTCAGGTCCTTGAGAAAGGCTTTTTGGGGTTGTAGAAGATTTCATCTTAAAGGGGCAAAGACTTGACCACTGTGAGTTTTCTAAAGTAAAGGCTGTAAGAAAAGAGAGATCAGGGCCTAGAGTCAGGATGAAGTCTATCTAAAGTTCAGTCAAGCTGTGGACGACAGTCCTGTTCAAAAAGTCCTGTTCCAAGTCTGATGAGAAATTATACTCTTGAGGCATCATGTATAGAGGGAAGCATAGTATTTCTTCAGTGAGTAGAATAATTCAGCCTCTCAGACTGGAGTTATAACGCTGCATGAGACGTGTTACAATCACCAAGGCCTGTGCTGTCTGACTGCTTTTTGCTTACAAGGAGCCTCGTCCTGTTTTGGTTTCACCTGAGAGACCCATGACAATGCAAAAAGCAGAGATAGTATTGGCCAATGTCCATGTTGACAGCCTACCTCCCTTTAAAAGGTGTGTGTTTATTTATTTTTGCCTTGGCCGATATACTAGCTATCTTGCCTAAAAGCTTATTAAAGCACATGTGCCAGAATGCCTTCAAATTGCCCCAAATCAACTCACTTAACTTCTTCCAAGGCAAAATGCTCTAGATTTTTCTTACTCTCTTCCACCCTCCATCTACCTGTCACCCCCTTGCATACATTCATGAGTGTTCAAAGCCCAGTTTACTCACAGCCTTTACAGGTAACTCACAAAATAGTCTGATAAAGTAACTCTCTTTGGAGGGTGTTTATAGAGTAAAATCATTAATAATTAGGAATTTCAATGAGCCTAGCACTGGACAAATGCTTTGCATGTATTATTCTCTAAATCTTCACAACAATCTGATAAGGAAGATACTATTATCTTCTTTTTACACATAAGGAGACTGAAGCTTGCATTGTGACTGTAAAGGGAGGTTAAATAATTTGCCTAAGGCCCCAAGCTAGTAACCTGGGGGTCTGTGCACCTCCAAACTCTAAATCCTCTTACATACTAAGTTGGGAGAGAGTGTGTGTTTCATCTAGTGCCTAGAAATTTGAAAGATCAAATTTCTATACTCTTGTTAGTGGCAGTCCTACATGAAGGCCTATGTTGTATCTCATGAAAGGATTGACGTCCCCACCCCACCCACCAGTACCAGCACCCTCCCCTGCAGTTCATCTGCCACATGATCACCACACACACACACACGCACACATACACA
>PVKZ01005846.1:34369-45312 GCA_004027375.1 Macroglossus sobrinus | reverse complement strand
GCTCGCTGCCCCCACCGGAAGTTTGCTGCCCCCACCGGAAGCTCACTGCCCCCTCTCACTTGTCATTTTGAATGTGCCAGCCCTTCTGATAGGAACTCCCTAATCCTCTCCATCATTTTATAGAAGGAGAGGTTGAGTCTCTGATAAGGAACCAGGTTATAACATTACCAGAAACCCGATAAGGAGTCTGGGGCATCTCCCCTCTCACTTTCCCCCAAAGTAAAGGGGCAGGGTTGTCCCATGCCACCTGCATGGGTCACATGCACAATCCCGAAAGGGCCAACTCCCACTCCCTCCTCCTGAAGCCTCCTGCTGATGCCAAAACTGCTGGGGCAGAGAAGAGGGTCTCTTAGCTCACACTTCCCACGTTACTCTGAGACAAGTTATCTGTGGCTTCCTATAAGCAGCATGAGAATAAGGATAGGCTGAGAGAGAAGTGAGTGGCAAAACCAGGCAGCAGGCGGGGTCTCTGGGACTACGGGACTCCTAGCAGTCGGCGTGCCCCAGACCAGTGCGAGGGAACAGAGCAATGCTGGTTATTACTGGATGATCCCCAGACTGAATCCTGGCAGGGGAGGGGATTCTTTTTAAAGCAACTTGGCATTTCATCACGTCTACTTATAGACCATAGATCAGATGCTCCAGGCAGGAGCGTGGTGGGCGGGAGACTGATGTATAGAAGGTTGGTTGGGGTGGCGGGTGGGGAATAACACCAAAGAAAGAGTCAGCTCCTTGTGGCTCCACCTTCCCGGAGCCTGGGACTCTGAAGTCCTGTGTTTACGAACCGGGAGTTGGGGCTGAGCTAAAAATGCTTCTGCTTCCCAGAGCCCTTGGGGTGGGAGGGCTGCCAAGCAAACCGCCAGCCTCCATGCTGTCAAGGCAGGCCCTGTGAGCTGCGAGGAGACGGCTCAGGGCCCCCTTGCTGGCTCACTGTCCCCTAACCCCCAATCAGATGTCCCCTTCCCCAGGGTTCGAGAAAGGTCAGGCTGGAAGTGAGACAGTTGAGTCTCGGACCAGATTCCCGGGGCCTGAGGTCATACTCTCAGCTGCGAGCCACACGCCTCCTCTCTCTACCATGCTCAAAACTAATTCCTCCATGGAGCCCCAGTGCCTTCTGGGTGGAAGTCAGACTGGCCTCCCCTCCCAGTCCCGTTTCCTAGTGTCCCCATCCCCTTCATTTTCATCCCTCCTCCTGCCACATGTCACCACCACGTGT
Organism: Macroglossus sobrinus; assembly: GCA_004027375.1. NCBI lineage: Eukaryota > Metazoa > Chordata > Mammalia > Chiroptera > Pteropodidae > Macroglossus > Macroglossus sobrinus. Next base: position 44,096 of record PVKZ01005846.1, on the reverse strand, counting down.
TACCCAATCTACACTGCCTAAAGTAACCAACTGTGATATCAGAGATGCAGGCCGTCCTCGAAGGCAGGCCCTCCTCCAGCTGGCTACGGCCACACGCTCCTGAGGCTTCATGCAAACACACTTCGTCCGGCGAGCCTCGCTCCCGCACTCCGCGGAAGCTGCCACCCCCGTGACACCGCAGTATGCTCGGTGTCGGTCACGGGACCCACACTCTCTTGTCATCACCTTAATCGTCTTCACGCACCTGCATAGACCAGACCGTGAGTTTCCTGAGCACAGAATCTGTGTCTTTCTTTCCTTTTTCCTAGCACGGGGACTGGCACGTGGTGGGTACTTGGCAAATAATTGCTGGGTGAATATACGAAACGGGCCTTTAAAACATTGATACTCAGAGTATGTGTTGAACTGCGAGTTTCAGACTCTCAGCAGCAGAGGGAGAGACAGAGACAGAGACAGAGACAGAGAGAGACAGAGATGGGGAAGGTTGCATGGTGGAGTGAGTTTTCCTAGAAGATCGCTAGCTGAGGCATTTGCCAGGTACCAGGCTGCCTTGCACACTCCATCCCCAAGGCTGCAAAGAGATAAAGGAGACCGAAACTGTAACGATAAAGGAGATCGAAACTCCCATGTTGGTAAACCTGGCATCCTAGCTGACTCTTAGCCCAGGGCACGTGCCCATCCCACGCAGAGTCCGCTGCACACATGCGTCTTCTTAGCACCATGCGGCCACAAAGCGTTCAGAACGTGCGGCCCGACGGCCTGGGTCGGCCTCACGGTCCCACCACAGCAACCCAGCCCTGTCACACCTGCTGCGTGACCTCAAACAAAGTCCCGTCACCTCTCTCCAGCCTCTGGGTCCTCATTGCAGAGGAGAGACGTGCACCGATCGACGTTTTTGGTTCCTCTGACCATAAAATCACATCAAAGGTGTAAAACAAAGACTCCTAAAAATGATAGTTCACGTTCTCATTGCATGTGAGGTCATTGCAGATAGTGACAAGCCTAATGAGGAAATCCTTTTTTTTTTTTTGTCTACAAATTTCATGGCCCCCCCTTCTGATGAGCAGAGAGAGAGACCGCCTCCCTTAGAAATGACAAAGTTAGGGTGAGAAGTCAGAGAATCGTTTTTTTTTTTTGTTTGTTTGTTTTTTGCAAGAAGCTGCATTTGCGGCAAAAAAAAATCCATATGCTCAAGCTAATCATCCGCTCGCGAGGACGGGCCATTTTGCATCTCATTTTCTGGCTGCCCAAGCTCGGGATTCACCCGAGACCGGCCATCTCGGGGAGCAAGAAGGCCCGAGACATCCGGGATTAGAAGGCTATCGACAGCCTGTGACAGGCCCTTCCTGAGAAATGCTTTCTGGTCAGATAGCAGCGATCATTAAATATATGAGGATCAGTCAATTTAATCTGCTCTTTCATATGGATTGATTGGGTTAGCAAAGCCACGGGGCTCGGAGGCAATTGACATTTCTGCATCCCTCTCAGACAAGCTGAGGAGGGGAGGGCGAAGGGGGTGTTACAGAGGGAAACGCTCCCCTCCCCGGCCCCTACCTCCTGCTGTATCACCTGGGCCTCCATTCGAGCAAAATGGGGTGCTCCCCGGGCCATAATCTGGGGGCGGGTCAGAGGCAGATGTACCAGCACTTTCTCCTTGAGCCCCGAGAATGGTCCTAAAGCAATTTCCCCTCCTGGTCATCCTCCTCCCACCGTGAACAACTGACTCAAGTCCCAAATCACACCCGTGAAGAGGCCACAGAAGCCCGGGAACCCAGCAGCCCCGAGAAACCGCCTGGCCAGATGACCAGCCGAGGACACGAGAAGTCCAGTTATGCTTGACAGGGACAGTGGAGCTGCTGGGGGAATGGTCTCGCCCCCTGGACTGTCACAGGCTGAGGCAGCTTCCTTGAGATTGGGTTGCTGGTGGGGGGGTGGAGAGACGTGGGGGTAAATCGAGGCAAAGCTCTGTCCTCTTTGTCCAGCACCCTCCATCACCTGGGGGAAGGGCACAGCCGTCACTCCTGGGGGTGCACCTGCCTGGAGCTTCCCCACTACGCCCAGGGCAGGCATCCCGGAGCCACGGGGACTTTGCACGGGAGTGCCAGATCGTTCCGCATGCAACGCCCGCACACCCGTGACATCTCTGCACTTTTCCACCTCGAGGGTCCTGGGACGCGTGGGCAGCTGTCAGCCCAGGTGCAGGCGCAGCCCTCGAGCACCCAGGGAGACGGCGGACAGCCCCAGCCTCGTTCTGTCGGAAGGATGGCACTCAGATGATTCTGCGCGGTTCCCAGACGGTCCCCAGAGTGACGCGGCCCCCTGCCCAGAGCAGAGACCCGCTCGCTCGCTCTTTCCGGCTTTCCTTTCTTCCCTCTCTTCCTTCCCTGCTCCTCAGCGCTCCTCTCCTGGGACCATATTTCCAGTCAAACACCTGGGCCCAAGTCCTTTCCTCAGGCTCTGCTTTTGGAAGGACCCCAAACCCAAGATGCACGAGAAACCAAAAAACCAGGAGTCTTTCCAAAAACAGATGCTGGGGTGCCCCAAACCAGTCAAGGGCAAGTGCTGCCCCAAGCCACAGGGGCCACCTGCAGCCCCCAGAAGGCCTTGCTTCAGATCTGGGTGCCCTTGTTTCTCTCCAGCCATAGGGTGGCCTGGACAAATGACCCCGGCATCTCTGGGGACAGCTCATTGGCACAAGCACAGCTCCTGGGTGTACGACATTCTCATTTGAGCCAAGACCATCCCAGGAGGTGGGGGCAAGACGGGGGGCCATCCTCCTTTGACCCAAGAGCAAACGGAAGGCATTCTTACAATGACGTCTTTGAAATAGGTTTGGCATAGCGTATTTTAATAAAGTTATTCGGCAAACGCATGCCAGCTTGGTATTTTGTTATTCTTTTTTTACTTTGATAAATCCATAAAAAGCAACCTGTCTTTGGGACATGCAAAAGCAGTACGTTTATTTTACCTTTTTCTAGCCCAGGAATTCCCAATGCGTGGCATATTTTAAGAGACACCAGGCCATATCGCTTAATAACCTCGAGTCACACAAGTAAGAAAATGTTTCTCTTTTTAATTCTTTCCCAAGCCTATCAAGATAAGCAGAAAGTCTCAATCTGGTGCTAATACATCATTAACACTTTTCCAACATTTGACAACCTTTCTCTTTAACAAAGAAAGACCAGGCCTCGGGCCGGCCACAGTCTGTGGCTAGAAATGTATGATGGCTATGTTTTCATGGAGCTTCTTTTCAGGTTTGCTTCTTTTTATAGGAAAAGGTCCATTTCCGTGTATAGAAGTGATCTGAGCTTTCTCTATTAAGTAAGTTTATTCACGTGAGAAGACGGAGTTATTAAAATATGAAATGACGGACCACGGTGAAATTTACGAACGCCGACTGAGAATGACGGACGGAGGTTTGGGAAACGGTGGGAGCCGTCACCCAGCTTAGCATCTCTGTCCCGGCGCTCATGGGCAGTTCTCTCATTTGGTGATTAAAATGGAAATCTTTCTACTGAAAGGACATGGGCAGTCTGGGAAAGGATTCTGGAGATCTGTTGTGAGCTTGACAAGTTCTTTTCCCCAGCCTGGAACTCAGTTTCCCCATCTTTAAAATAGGGGGGATGGAGTAGGGTGGATAAGACAGTATCCAATAACACCGTCCCATCTGACGTTCTGGGTTCACATTGTGGACGACCCCGAGTCCTGACCTTCTGCCCAGACTTCTCCCCCAATCTTCTCAAGGCCTCGAACACATCATGCCCCAAATTAACGTCATCCCCTTCCAGTCTCTATGTGTCCCCCTCCCCCCAACCCCCGCACCTCCTAATCTGCTCCATCTCCCCATCATCTCCGCTGCTCTAGTCCTGGCCTTCGTCCCCTCTCCCACTTGGTCCCCACTTGTCTTCCAAGATTCAGGCCCCACAGGTCACTCTGATGGCTGGATCTGAAAGACAAATCCAGCCCTGCCTATGGGGGCAGCGCACAAGCCCCGCCGTCTGTGAGACGTTGGCCCTCTGGCTTCTGTTTGTATCTGCTCTGTTTACATACCTAGTGCTGTCTCTTGTTCACTCACCCTCGCCCCTCATCCCTCACCCCCAATATTTTATCCAGCTGACTCTTCCCCAGCTTTGAAGCCCCATCTCAGGTGTCCCCTCTTCTGTGACCCTTCCCTCCATCACCTTCGCACCGCCCGCTGAGATGCCGCCTTCTGAGCTCTTGAGTCATGGTGGCTTCGGCCATGTGGTGGCCTAGTTATCTGTGTCCCCGAGTGCCCACCTCCCTTGTCAGTCAGACTTCCAGCTTCTCTGCACGCTCAGTGCCCATCGCCAGGGCTGGTCTAAAGTAAGGTGCTCGAGAAATACACAGGACACGCACGCATAATTGATTAAGGACTGAACTCATGACTCTGGGTCTCTCTGCCTCCAGAGCGCTTTCCGCGGACGCTGTGGTCCTTCTCTGCCGACTGTGGCATTTTCCCACGTGTTACCTTGTGCAGAGAAGGTTAATTTATCACCTGCATTAACGCTGTCCCTTTAAGCTTCTGGGGGACAGAAATTGCCTCCTACTTCACTCCCTTGCTACGAAAAGCAGTGTTTGCAACTATAATTGTCCAGAGAGACGCAAATTCTTCACAGACATAAATAGAATATCCTCTAGACCCTCTCACACTCCACACTTTTAATTTTGTACCCCTCCCGTCAGGCCCATTTTGCCTCTCCTAAACCATCATCCGTATAAACCATCCATATCATGCCTAGCACCACATACAATTAAATATGGAGGAAAGAAATTTCTATTTCGGTCTCAAGAAAATGATGTGATTTTTCCCCCCCCTTAAGTTCAATTTTCAAACATGGAATATGACTGAACTTAATGTTAGGACTTACGAAAAAACGTTCACAGTAATTACAGATGAGGGTACATATATGCAATTTATTTCAAATTTAGTAATACAAAAAAAAAATTCTGGATCCTAACATAACTATTTATAACTTGGCCAGGAGAACTCTGAAAAATCCCAGTTATTGCACCAGAATAGGTTATTCTTCATGTACCTTTATTGAAGCAATAATGCATGACAGAGCGTGAATTATGGCATATTAATTCTCACCTAGTGTGCTATTAGGCTAGCATGGATGGCCAAGAGCTGTCAGTGCAACTGGGCATGAATTAATATCTAATAATTCCCCTGCTGAAATGTCTTATTGAGATGATAACATTTTATTAGTAAAGGTTATTCCTTTAAAAATGTTTTTGTATGCTAATTGGGAGATAGAGGCTCCGCTAGGAAAAGCTTTTCTAGCTTTTCCCGGTAACCCTTTCTGAGACTTCTCTCTGGGGTCCCCAACATTTCATCCGTGCTGATACACAAATATCATATCTTCTGGACGTTTTCTCAGGCACGTGACATGGAGGAGGAGCGACTTAGCGATTGGGAATACACACGTAAGAGCTCGCTTTGACCATTCCATTAAACTTAAGTGAGCCTTGCAAACGTGAGCACGGCCCGGGGAGGTACTGAGTGAGGATGCAAGAGCTGGAAAAGGCTTTGGGGGTCAAGGGGGGAGGCCCCAGTGGGCGGTGGGGACCAGGCATGGTTCTGAAGGAGAGGCTTTGAATCCCGGTTCTAGTGCCTACTAACCGCAAACCTTGGGCCAAGCGACTCACCTCTCTGGCCCACAGTTTCCATAATGGGCTTTCTCCCCACCTTACAGGTGTGCCGTGATGAATGAGCACCCACCTCCCGAAACCCCTCTCCCCACCCCCTGGTCCCTCACACTAAAGCCAGAGTGAACATACTGCCCGGCCACTCACCCCCACTCTGGGGTACACACAATCTTCCACTGGTACCTAAGCCCCCACGTGTCCTGTTGGCATGGAGCCATTTCCTCCCGACCCTGCTGGGTCTCAGCTACTCAGGCCTTGTTCCTGCTGCTCAGATGGGCTGTGATTCTTCCTGCCTCGGGGCCTGCCCACCTGACACCTCCGCTTCCGAGCTGCTCCCCCATCTACTGTGTTAACCGTTCCCTGGGTGACACGCATCACTTTCCAGAACCCTGCTGAACCCTACCTGGTCGGTGTCCAGATCTCCACCTCCAGGCCCAGGGCGTGTGCCCCGCCCACCTCCCTCAAGTCAGGTGTGGCCGTTGGAGCTGAACTGGCCAATGAAATGTGAGCAGAAGTGACACGTGCTGCCTCTAGCAAGAAACCCTTAAATTCATTTCTTTCTCCTGTGGTTGTAGAAGCCGGGTAGAGATGGAGCCTCTCTCGGTCGGTTCCTGAGTGATCACAAGGAGCAGAGCAGCCTCAGAGAGAAAGAAGAATGTCTCGCTAATCCTTGAGGTTTGGGGGGGCTATATGTTACACAGCAGGACATAGGCTCACCTGGCTGAGACACTGGTGTCTCTCCCATGTGGAGACTGGTCTCTGTGTGACACCGTGAACTCTCCCTTCACACCACGTATCAGGACTGTGATTACTTAGTTATGTGTAATTATCCCCCCACACGAGACCAAAAGTTCCATGAGGACACTGGCCGGGCCTGCTTTGCTCGCCACTGTGTCCCTAGCCCCTACGTGCCCGGCTCACAGTAGAGGCTCAATAATATTTGTCGAATCACTGACTGAACGAACGACTGACTCAAATAAATGAATGGGAGGGTAAATGCAAGAATTTAGGAAGCATTCTACCAAAAAAAAATAAATTTTTTAAAAAGTATATTCATCTCCCTAACGAGAATTGAATAGTTCAACAAGATAAAGTCTCCGGCCGGCAGATCAGCGTCCTCCAAGCCATGCGCCCCGTCTTACACTTGCTGTGTGAGTCCAAGCAAGAGTCTTTTCCTCTCTGAGTCTCAACTTCAGCCGTCAAATGAAGATATTCTTTCCCGGGGCCTTCCCTAGGCAGGGCTGGGACACAATAAAACACGTTTAAAAATTTCGCCGAGCGTGCAGTTAGCAAATCATACCATCCCAGCTTCACTTCTCTAGGCTGGCAGCGGCCGGGCCCTCCAGATGTGCCAAACGCTGAACCCCGGCTGCCTCATCCACCCACCTTGGCATTGCCCACTCAGAACCCTCTCTGAGTGCCCTGCAGCCGTGCCCCAGAGAAAGCACCTCACCGAGGCCAGGAACAAAAGCACATTTTCTCAGAGAGGCTGGCGAGCATCCTTCCTCACTTGAAATACACAGGGCTCCTTTGTATGACCCAGAAACGAGGCTGGTGAATACGGCTTCTCACCCATAGGCTGTTGGGGAGGGAGGGGGTTCTCTGGTGTTTGGGGCCCAAGGAACCTTTCCGCACCCCCCCCCAACAAAACAAAAGAGGCTCAAAGAGCAGAACAAATGCAGTCGCTCGTGTCTCAGACAATCAGCGCCGACAAGGTCTCAGAGTGGCTAAGCCGGCCACACGTGGTCACACAGGCAGGAGGGGACACCACACGACACACACATCAGCACGACTGTGCCCTTCCTGCAGTTTTAACAGCCATAGTTAGGTTTCGAACGCAGCTGAGGGGGCTGTCACAAGTGTGACAGTGTGGCTCAGGGGTGACAGTCTCTGGAACTGTGGTTCCCTGCAGGCTTGGCCCCGAGGGAAGGTGGCCAACCAGACGAGATGTCCAGTAAGTCCCCGATGTCCCAGTGACTCCCCGCCCTCCGTTTTAGACCCTTACGAGACTTCCGGTTTGTCTCCGAAGCTTCCCGGGGCTGCGTCTGCTCCTTTCAACACATCCCCAAGGAATTCGGATCTCTCTGGGAGTCTGGGAGCAGACAGGAAATGCAGCGTCACCCTCTGTCCTCCCTGACCCCTTTGCAGAAAGCTGGCTTCTAGGCTCTGACACGGCTGAGGGTTGCAACTGATGCTTCGACGTTCTGCTAACCCTCGGGGGGTCCCCTGTGTCCCCATGTCAGGGGGGATGTGCTCGGGTTCCAGTCCTTGTGCAGAGCGCCTGCCTCTGCCCACACCACAGCCACGGCCTCTCAGTATCAGCCCAGAGGGAAGACACAGCCTGCAAAGAATGCCAAGAATGACTGCACGGCAGATAGGTCACTTCTTCAAGACCTTGTATACCCTGCACCATGCAGATGTCATGCCTTTGCCAGAAAACCATCCCTTAGCACAGTGATCCCCAAGCTTTGTGGCACCAGGGACCAGTGCTCCTAAGAAAATCTAATGCCTGATGATCTGAGGCGGAGCTGAGGCGGTGATGCTGGTGCTGGATACAGAGGAAGCTTCACTCACTCACCCGCCACTCACCTCCTGCTACGTGGCTTGGTTCCTAACAGGCCACGGATTGGTACCGGTTTACGCCCAGGGCTTGGAGATCCCTGCCTTAGCCCGAACAGTGGTCTCCCCAGGTGTACCTGCTCAGAGATGGAACCACGTGACTCTCTGCTAGGAGCCACGTGGTTGAGAAGACGGAAGAGGGGGGCCCATTGTAGAGACAGGATTACTGAGGCAGGTGGAGCAGCTAACTGCGATGAAAGGGATTCAAGGCCCAGCACCAGAACCTGGAAGGCCCGCTCCCGGGCCCCAGGCCCACCTCCTGCTTCAGCAGCATCCCTGCGGCCAGAATCTCTGGACAGTGGGGATGCTTTCTCCCCGCACTCACACAACCTGGACCTAGTGAGCCACGAAGTCCGAGAGTCTCTGCAGGAAAACGTAATTCCTCCCTGCTCTCCCCAGCGCGACCGTAAAAGGGGGCAGCTCTGAAAGCCGACAAAGACCGCGAGTTAGCCCGGGCTGGTTAGAGTGGCTGAATTTACAAAATGCCAAGTGTTTCAAATCCTCCCGCATCGTCTGTTTCTGGCGGTGGTTGTAGCGGTTGTTAGAATCCCTTCTCCGCTTGTGCAAAACCCAGGCTCCTTCTGGAGCCTCCCAAAGGGGTCTGATAGTGCCAGTCACATGGCATGGGTCGGGTCGTAGGCAGCCTCAGGGGATGTTACTCCTGAGATGGCCCCATCCAGGCTGGGCCCTCTTTCCAGGCGGTGAATTTCAATTTCTTCCTCCTGGGTGTTGGGGTGGTGGTGGTGGTGGAATGGGGTGGGGGGATGTCGTCTTGCCCTGGCCCCCTTCTAGAGGGGCATGTTCCCTCTCCGTAAGCAGCTGGGCCCTTCTTGCCAGCTGCCGTCGATTAGTAAATTATAAGTTTGAGGTGAAAAAAAAAAAGAAATGACGAAAGAATAAAAACCTTTCGTCTGGCTATTGGAAGTCAGACTGCCCCAATGAACACCTGTTGATAAGGACCATTATTATGAGACGCTGGAGGTTGTGGGTGAAAAGATCACGGAATTAATTTTGATTGCCTCACAAAACTCTGTATAGCAAAGGATCTCCGACGGGGGCGCTGAGGGACTCGCATTGGAAGGGGCGGTGGGGGGGGGCGGGTTTGTTTCAAGGAAGGTAATATAAGCTCTGCAATGATATTCACCTCCACCACTGACTGCACTTGTCTGTATGGCCCTGTTGAAACAGATTGTGCGTGCTAAGGTTACCTGTATTATGCTTCTGGGGGGGAAAAAAAGAGAAACAGTTGATATCAGAATCTTTTCAAAAGGTTCGTTGAGAAAGCATGAGGTTAGAAGACTCACGACTCCCAAATTGTTGAATCATTTATTTACTTCTGTGGCTCTGTCAGTGGAGATTTGGGTGTGCTCTCTGTGATTTAAACAGCCTTTTTTTTTTTTTTAACCATATGTGTGTATACACACACATTCCTATCTAC
>PVKZ01005846.1:0-34269 GCA_004027375.1 Macroglossus sobrinus | reverse complement strand
TGAAAAGTGTAATATTCTACTAACTACTTTCTATTATCGCTCAACTTAAGAGTTTCCTGCAAAATGATCCTCAGTTCATTTGAAGTGTGTTTGGCACACAAAAGGAAGCTCCAGAAAGCTTTATGCTTTTAAGCTAATCAGCAGTAGAGCCAGCTGACTCCATGGCTAAATTTTTTTTCAGCACTTGGCCATTAATATAACATGAATATTCCTAGTCGTGGACTCGCATTTGTCACGAGGCACACAATCTCGAAAGGTCCTGAGAGCGATGGACAACTAGGATTTTGGGCAAAATCCTCATCCTTTGTCGCCACTTAGGACCTTTCTAATAGTGAGAGGGTAGAGGTTACGTAAAAACCCCTGTTGGCTTAAGTAACCGTATTTTCCCTACCAAGTATATCATTTTACTAAAATCAGAATTGGTTCTGCAGTGTCTGAGTGTAACACCGGCATAAACTCCCCACCTCCACCCCCAAAACCTTGAAGGAGGGTCACTCTCAGGAAGTTTGAAGATGCTTCTTCTGGTCCTTTGTTTCTCATTTATCAAAAAAGATTTGAGAAACCTTGCTGTGAGCAACTGCTACTTGGCTCGCTTGCAAGTGATCTCTCCCCAGGAGCAACCGTTTCTAAAAGAATTCCAATTTCTGCGCGATGTGGAAGGTCTTTGGGGGTTCCTCTGAAATATCAGATAATTGAATATAGCTTCCTCTCACCGAAAAAATAAAAAATAAAAAAAGTCACGCATCCAAGGACAGCTCCCAAACTCCCAAGATCACTTAGCACACTGGTCCACGTTATGACAAAATTAGTCTGAGCGTGACTTATGGAGGCCCCAAGGGAGGTCTTTGGGCCCGGTAAATATGTAAACTTGGCTTTTTTTTTTTTCCGGTTTCCCTTTCGCATGCATACAGACGGAACCGCGGCCCGCCGCGCCATTGCGAAGTTCTTCTCTAAGTTGATAAAAATCTGTCAACTTGCATAACGCCCGAGAAGAAGGGGGCCCACAGGTGCCCACTCTGGGGCGCAGGCTCCAGAAGTCGGGGCAGCTAATGAAAAGCTCTGGGCACCCGGAGCCTCCTTCTCCATCACTCCCATCCAGCGTTGTTGGGGTCATCGGCCGCCTCGGAGGTGTGTCCCCCGCGCGCGCGCGCCCCGCGGAAGCGACAATGACATTTGGCCGCGCTGCAGGTGCGGCTGTGGGTGGCCGCGCGGCCCGAGCGGGGCCGCCTTTGTGGCGCTCGGGCCCTTTGATCTGGGCCACAAAGGGCCGCAGGGCCCCTGCAGCCCCCCTCCCCTCCCCCCGCTTTCTGCAGGCGGCTCCGCCCGGGCCCGGGGCGGGGGCGGCGGCGAGGAGGAGGAGGAGGAGGAGGCGGGAGGCGGGAGGCCGGAGAGAGAGGGAGGGGATGATCCATAATATTTATTTCCACAATAGCTTCAAATCTTTTTAAACATCATAAGAACACGGCTCATTAAGCCCACAACAGCCTTGAAATTGTGTTATAAAACCGCAAAACACAAATCGATAACGTTTGCGAGGAAGGAGGTGATGCAATAGATCGAGTCGCCTGAGAAGTGGTTTGTATGAATCATGATATTATTATGTGCGCATCAATTCCATGTCCAATACTTAAAGTTAACCAGCTAGGCAGGCAAGCGCGCCCCGAACCCCCGGGAGCCCAGCCCGCCGGGGTTCCGCGCCAGGCGGGGGCCTCCTGCCCGCGACCCCGGGGGCGGGGCCGGATCGATGCCGCGCGTGCGCGCGCGCGCGCGCGTGCCCGGGCGCTTCAGCTGCTCTGGCCCTATTGCGTCCCGGCCGGATCGATACGGGCTCACAATGGCCCCGGGAGCGCCGGGGGCGAGCGGGCGCGCAGCTCCCGGCCTCCGCCTCCCCCTGGGGGTTTGGGCCAGCTGCTCAGCCCCTCCTCCCCAGAGCTCAGCTCCCCCCACCACACCCCACCCCCAGATCCCTCCCCAGAAGCTTCTCTCCCTCCCTCTACCCCCGCTCTGTGCGGCTCTGAAGACCCCAGCCTCTGACCCAGCACCCACGGAACACCCCCCTCCCCAACCTCCCAAGGGGTGAACTACAATTTTTCTCCTTCTTTTCTGTACCCAAGAATCAATGTTTTCTTTCATTTTTTTCTTTTTTCTTTTCTGTTGGCGAATGAAAATTGGATGCATTTTCCCTCTTTTGTAATATGTTCGGAGAGACGCTCTGACCTCCTTCCTGGACAGGAAGCTAAAAACCGCCCACAGATCCCGGTTTGTGGGGCCTCCACTTTACGAAATTTGGGGGGGGGGGCCCTTCTGAAAAGTTCGTGAAAACACAGAAGCACGTTGCCAAGGTGGCTCCTGGCCTTGGAGGCGATCCATCGGATAGGTGGGGCCCCAAAGCTGGGCCCTCACAGCTTGTGGGACAGTCTGACCCCATGAAATCACCTGCATTTTTGTGCTGCCTCCCAGACCTTCTGGCTTTCTTCCCTCCCTGTCCCCAGAGCACAGAGCCTGTCACAGAGTAGGTGTGCCGTGCAGGGGTCGGGCCGGCCAGGGCTGGCCAGAGAGCCAGGGGCATCTGTCTCAGCCTCAGCCAGAGGTTTTTTCCAGGCCTTGAGCTGGCGGTGTCCGTGTCCACCCTTCGGCTCAGCCTGTGGCCTTTGCATGGTGCGTCTGGCATCCGCACTGACTGTTGGAACAAGAGCTGGTCGGCTCACGGAGCATGCTCAGGTGCTGAGTGAAACACGGACAGCCATGTTCGAACGTCAGTCATTGCACACACACAGGTAAACCTTCACACCCGAACACACGCACAAAGCCGGGGCTGGGAAGGCGCGACTCCCCAGACCATCTCCGTTTTGGAAAAAAAACTCTGTCTCAGTAGATTCCAGCAGAGCTGGATAGAAGGGCCCCGAACAGTGGTTCTCAAACTGGGTGATTTTTGCTTCCCCCTGCCACCCGGGGACATTTGGCAAAATCTTGGAGACACTTTTGGTTGTCACAACCTGGGGGGCAGGGGTTGAGAGGGGAAAGAAGGGGTGCCAGCACTGGCATTTAGTGGGGAGAGGCCAGGGATGCCGCTAAGTGTCCTAGGATACACGGGACGGCCCCACAACGAGGGATTGTCCCACCCGATGACAGTGGTGCCGAGACGGAGAACCCTGGGCTAACTAAGGCCGCACCCGCTTCCTGCCACTACTCACAGCGCTGCTGGCACTGTGTCAGCCACGGGGAGGGCCCCCGACTCCCCCTCTGCAGGTGGGGGATGGGGATGGGAGACCTTTGCCCCTTCCCTTGATATCGTGGCTGGATAAAAACGCCTCGTTTCAGTTCTCCCCTTGAGGACCGCTGACACCGCCCCCAATGCACTGCTGCCACGACAGCTCTGGGCCTTTGCTCCGGGAGCACCTGAGGACAAGCCCTTGACGGGACTCCTTCGGCCGCCCAGACGAGCTGCCTGTGGTGTCCAGTACCTCCTGCCTGGCCCTTGAGGCACTTGACTCATCAGAAGGCCTGGAACAAATAAGTAAAGTCACCCATTTCAAAATCATTGGCATCACCCCTGCTCTCCGAAACCTCCCCGCCATGCACACCCAACACCCTCCTCAAGCACACCTCTAACCACCCCGCCCCCTGCCCAGACACCCCAGGGCACACTTGCCCGCTGCGGCTACGTAAACACCGCAGCATAAATACAGGCGTTGGACACTGGCTGTGCCCGTATTTCAGAACCTCAAAGCTGGGTGACAGTAATATTTTCAGCACTAGACTTCTCCCCTCTGGTCTGGTTCTTATTCCCCTCCTCCCTTCTCGCTTGTCTCCCCTCCCCCGTTGCCTATTGTCTCGTGCTTATCCCAGAGTTAACCATTGCCACCGCCTGGGTCACCTGCGGACACAGACTCTGCGACAGCCCCCGCGTCTGCGTGCGTTGGCCAGGGGAGATCAGCGGTCACATGAAATAGCACAAATGTGATTTTCTTTGTCTGGCGAGGGGAGTGTCATCTCTGCTACATAATCCCAATTACACACAATTAGCTGATGCAGGCCACCGCCGGCCACTTATTGACCAGGCAGATGGTCACCCGGGCTATGATTTTGTCATTGCAGAACTTGAAAACAAATTTCATTTGGACACAGAAAACGAAGAAACAGTCTCCTATGTAACCATTTGGTCTAATTCCTTCAGATAATGCCCTGATCGTTTTAAGAACCAAGCTAAAATGGACTCTGTTCTATAGCTTTGAGTTTAAAAAAATTTTTTTTTTTTAATTAAATTGTTCTCCCTTCCAGGACATATCTGAGGAATGAGACTAAAAGAAAAATCCTGGGAACAAAATTTTCTATATTGTAGAGAGCTCTGAGATACCTCAGAAAAATTAGCCCTCGTGATGGAATTTGAAAACTTTGGGGAAGGCCAAAACCTAGGGGGAAACAAAAAAAGTTGCCAAGTTCTAAATATATGAAACAAACTCAAACAAAATAACGCCATCACCCTTCGAGTTAGGATTCGCCATAACTCGGTCATGGTTTATGGAACCAATATTGAGTAAAAAAGTCAGAATGATTTCTTTCTCTGTAAATTTTTGAGGGTTTGTTTATAAACACAGAGATTCCATCATAAAATATATAGTGTTTTTATTTTTAAACTGAGCACGCACAACCTTAGGAATGCCTCCAAAATGGCAGGCAATTTATTCTTGTTTACCGTGTTTATGATCTGCAGGATGTTCATAAAATCTGGTAACATAGGAAAATATAAATAATGTGGTCAAAGACATCTTTCATCTCGAAGACAAGTAATAATATCTATATTTCCAGACTTTATGGATGTCTTTTATTATTCCTGCCCTGTAGACAGTACAAACGAACTTCTCCTTAACATTTCCTATGTGACGCCGATACGGACTTAAGTCGAGAGTAAATATATCTCCCTCCTCATAGTCATGGACCCCGTCTGGGTAAGTTCTTGGAGGCCAGATCGACATTGAAAGGAGCTTCATCGAAGACCCCTTTGGAAAGGGGAAGACGCTTTCCGAGAAGTGAATTTGTCCGTTTTGGAATAAAGGTCTGTCTGCATAGATCGGATTTCCTTCCAAAGCAAGAGGAGGACGGGGACACTGGGGCTGAGGAGAAGGACGGCCGTGCGTGTCCCTTGAGCTGTTCTGCAGCTGTTGTTTCACTCTGTCCTTTGTACGGTTTATCTCTGGGATCGTCTGCCATCTCTCCTGTCTGGACGAGGGCGTGCCTTTAGGAACATAAACCTCATACGGGGAAGACCCTTGTTGGACTTGGTTTCTAGGTATGAAAGAAGCGAGCGGTAGCAGGAAGAACAGAGATAATGAGGGGGAAAAGTGTGACCTGATGTTCTTCTACTCCCAACCCTGTCAAATACCGAGCTACGTGGCCTTGGCTACGCCGTGGTCTTTCGTAAGCCTGTTTCGTAGGGAAAATTATTCTAGGGCTAAACATGCTAGATCTGTAGTAGTCCTTTCAACTTCATCGATACAGAGATTTCCTTCATTTGAAAGAATCCGACTCACAGAACCTGTCGTTTCCAGGTGAGTAGAAAAGTGTCCACTGCCACCGCGACTGTCTGGTCCCCTGGGAGGCCCAGCTGCTTTGACGGAAGCTACCTGAAAGGAATCTTAGGGGCCAATTCCAATAACTTACTTAGAATGAAAAGTCAGCTTGAACCAGCATGTGATGACTTATTAACTGTCTTATAACCCGCTTACATGCGAATTCTTGGGGGCTGTGCTGATATATTCACGGGGCATCGCCCTGGTATCTGGGAGGCAGGTACATGTGGCCCGAATACTTACACAATCATAGAGAAAACGGATCCATCCATCAATTGATGGTGAATCCCTCAATCCACCAAAATTGATCATGTGTCAATAGACAAATGGATGAAGAAGATGTGGTATATATATAGATATATATTCCACACAATGGAATATTACTCAGCAATGAAAAAGAATGAAAGCTTGCCACTTGCAAGAACATGAGTGGACCTAGAGGGTATTATACTAAGTGAAATAAGCCAGACAGAGAAAGACAAATCCCCTATGATCTCACTTATATGTGGAATCTAAAAACAAAACAAAACAAAATAAACAAAACAGAAACAAACTCACAGATACAGAGAATAAATTGATGGGAAGAAGTTGGAGGAGGTTGGAGGAGGTTGGGTGAAAAAGGTGAGAGGGATTGAGAAGTACAGATGGTCAGTTATAAAAACAGCTA
Source organism: Macroglossus sobrinus (assembly GCA_004027375.1). NCBI lineage: Eukaryota > Metazoa > Chordata > Mammalia > Chiroptera > Pteropodidae > Macroglossus > Macroglossus sobrinus. The sequence continues at coordinate 28,032 of PVKZ01005846.1, read as the reverse complement.
CGGGGATGCGAAATATAGCGTGAGAACTATAGTCGAGAATATTGTAATAACTATGTATGCTGCCAGGTGAGTACCAGACTTCTCAGGGGGATCACTTTATAAGGTATGTAAATGTCTAGTAATTTATATACCTTAACCTAATATAAGATTGAAACCAATATAAGATTGTATGTCAGCTGTCATTGGAACATGTATTTAAAAGATAACAGCCTCTATACTATATTACATACTAGATGATAAAATGTGGAATAAAGATTGTAACCTGGAAGCCTCCCACCCCCACCCCCAAAAAGACAACACTGATTGAAATAATAAATTTGGATCTGACTGCTTGGGGCTTTTACTTGAGCTGGCGTCCTTGTTTTGAGAAATTCTGTCCATATTTTGAAGTTTGTTCCTTTCCACCTCCCATTCTCACGTAACTCACCACGTAGACCCTTTCCAGTCCAAAGAGTCAAATCTTGGATTCATCTGAATATCAACAAATCTCATTGGCCTGGTTTATAGCAGCCTCCAGCGTGCGAGCGTGTGTGTGTGTGCGCGCGCATGTGCGTGTGCGTGTGTGCGAGTGTGCGCGAGTGTGTGTGTGTGTGTGTGTGTGTTCTGTGCTGCCGCCTGCGTGTTTGGGTGCATCTGTGTCTGCAGATGTGAGTCTCTTGCCAGTGAGCAGTGGGCCCGCCTCTCTACACAGCCTTGCAAATCTTGGAAGCGTTGGCTGTCTCGTTGTCAGCAGCTGAATCAATATTTTAATAGAAAATCACAAAGAAAATGAGTACAGTACTTGGAAACCAAGGGTTGCCGACCGAGAGCAGGAGAAGAAAAGCCTGCACATCACCTCGAGGAGAGAGCCGGCAGCATTGACTTCCCGTCCATCTCCTGTATTCCTGTCCTTATGCGGGAACCAACGTAGTCTCCTTCGGCCCGTGACTGCTTATTTTAAATTGTCTTCCAGTCCCGTGGCTCTGGCTTCCTTGGCCCCCACCCACCTTCTTTTCTTCCAAAAGCTGCCCCGATGATAGACTCTGTATCATCAGCTGATGGAGCTGGTTAGAATCCAGAGATGCTTCTTGCCTTCAGCTCGCCCCGGGGAGAGGAGGCGAGGAGAAGGGAAGATGCCTTCCTCCCGGAAGATGATCAGACGGCCCCTGGGGGTCTGCGGCTCTGCCCATGAGTCACATAAAACACTGCAGAAGCCCCGTTGTCATCCAGTACAGCACATACGGCCGTGCTCTGGGTCAGGGGCACACATCAAGGTCAAGGTGAGAATCTTTGACCTTAGCCCGCCCGCACTCACCCGCTCTATGCCCCAGAGTCTGTGTTCACCAAAGATCGCGTTTCCGTTGTCACACCCCAGGAAGTGGCCTCTGAGTCTGTCGCTTTCCATCTCTTACCAAGCACCTGTTTGGGGAAGGCTTTTTATGGCATCTTTGAAATACCTGAGACACAATTCTAAACATTTCCAACAAACCCCGGGATGTGGGTGGGAGGAGGTGAGTCCCTCTGTCTCACATGGAACCTGGCGTCTGGACCCCCTTCGGGGAAGGACCATAACAAACCATCGCCACCCTGACTGTCCCCGCGAAGGCCCGTAAAGTCCCAGAGACTGAAGTCTGCGGTCGAGGGAATGAGCACGCTTCTCAACAGGACAGAAGGGAGGGGTCTCAACAACTTTGCTTACTGAACTTGGAACTCACACACACACACACACACACACACACAGCAAGTGCACACGTTGCAAACGCTGCAAGAGAGCAAAGCCTCATTCGTTCGAGGAAAGGCACAGAGAAGAGCATCCAAACTCAGCTGAAGTTAAAACTCAGCTCTCCTCAGACTGGGTGCTCATCCAACTGAGGGCTGCTTCGCCTTCCCCTCTGGAATCGAGACCCTGTATTTCTGTATCAGCGGAATCCCTTCCCAGCCCTAGAAACTGTTCTCTCCTGAGTCCGCCAGCAGCCTGGGACGACGGGACCTTCACACCAGCCTCGGTGCCCACGTGGGAGTCTGTGCCCAGAATGAGAACAAGCTCCAGAACCCCGAAGTTCATCCTTGGACCTTAATTTCAAAAATGTCCCGTTCTTTTATTGTTATTTTAAAATTTCGATTACAATTTTTTTAAAAAAATGAAAGTAAACGATCAGGGATTCTAGATTCTAGCAACTGGAGTTCTAATGATTCCAAAGCAGAATTCCGGGGCGGGGTCCTGGATTGTAGTGGCAGGTTGCTCATTTGGATCGTAAGCGAACACTAGCTACTCGCTGTGACCCTGTCCTGGGCAGCACGTTACTCAGGCTCAGCGCTGCTGACTTTCTGGCTGGGTCATCCTTTGTCTAGGGGGCTGTGCTGTCCTGTGTGTCGTGGGGCGTTCAGCAGCAACCCTGGCCTCTACCCTAACAGAACTGTACCCCGGCATTGCCGACTGTCTCCTGGAGGGCAAAACGGTCCCCGCCTGAGAACCACTACTCTCATCAAGGGGCAAATTCATGTATCCTTCATTTCTAGTCCATTGAAACGAAAGTACAAAGTTAAAGTGTTTTTCTGGACCATCGAGGAAAAAAAATGAAGAAAACATGTATGTATTTCTACCCACTTAACGAAATATTAAGCGTTTAGAAATATAAGTTTTAAAGACACTTTGTAGGCATGAGAATATGCTCTTCCTATGATGTTGAATAATACAAGAGCAGAAATGGAAGTAAAATCATCATGTAGGTATTCTGTAAGACACATTTGAACATATTGACAATATTCTGAAAGGAAGAACAGAAATGAAAACCATTGTTATCTGTGGGTGGGAGGATAATGCAGTCTGTAGTTTCTTATTTACATTTTTCTGTTTTCCCAAATTCTCCACCACGCCCATGCATCGTTATCATTTTAAAGCAGGCGCAGAAAAAGGACGAAGAACCTTGCATTACACAGCGCGTGAACAAACCGCTGTAAACGTGGTGACATCCTCTACTCCTAACTTAATTTCTTTCCATGCCCCAAGGAGAAGCAGGGTGGTTCCTCTCCTGCTCGTCTGCTCCTTAAACCTTCACTTCCTTTCACCGTCCTGTCTTCAGCTTCTAAAGTCAGAATTCACGGCAGCCTTTATTTTGTGTTACGTTTTGCTTCTCGACCTGGCTGTGCTTGTTCATTCATTCACTATCCATTCACTCGTTATATACCCTGGCACTGGGGACTCGGTGGGGAACAAGGCAGGTGGAGTCCCTGCTTTCATGAAGATGGACAATAAACCAATCAATATATATAGAACAAGAGAATTCCAGATAGCCATAGGAGCTGTGCTATGCAATGCAGCATGGCGACGTGTGAAAGGGAGAGAACAGAGGAGAAAGCATGGGGTAGTCAGGGAGGGCCTCTTGGAGGAGGTGACATTTGAACCGAGAACTAAAGAACAAGAGGAGAAGGTCATGGAGAAGCTGGGAGGATATAAGGGCAGCCTCCTCAGCATTTTAACGTCTAAACCTGCAGAAGAAGAAGAGAAGAAAGGCCACTGAGTTTGGGGCTTTGTAAGCGAGGGGAGGAGCAGGGTGCCCAGGCTGGAAAGTTGGCAGCGGATTACACAGCCCTGGTCTGGCCAGGCTTAGGTGGAGGCTCACGGAAAGGTGGCATGTGGCGAAGCCGAATTTTAGGGGGTCCCAGCGCTGGAATCTGCATTTTCCAATAAGCTTTCAAGGAGATGTTGCTGCGCTGGAAATTTTGAAACCCATCGTTCTAGAATATTCACTTCGCTCATACGTTGTGGGAATGAAGAGGACAGAGGTAGTGGGTAAACGGGCTCCGAACCTTGCTCCTCTCACTGTGGTCTGTGAACCAGCAACACCTGTGTCATCTGAGATCTTACTAGATATGCTCTCAGCCCCCCAACCCAAATCTACCAAATCAGAATCTGCATTTCAATGACATTCCAAGGGATCGGAATAGATGGGGATGCTTAAGAAGCACTGACTTAAGCCAGGACATCGTACCTCACAATAAAGCTTCTGTAGAGAAGGAAGTGGCAACTGTATGATTTTTAGTGGTAAAGGATTAGATGGCAACAAAATACCTGATTATCATTTTCCTCTGGCATTAGGAAGCCGCTGTAAAAAAAAGCTGAGGAAACTCCGTTCTAGGTTATGCTCGTGGTTGTAGCCTCCTCGGAGTGAACTGTAATGTCTGAACTTGAACTTGCTGGCTTTACAGAGGTTCACTTAACTGCACAATAGACACCCCAAGTTATTTCCGTATTTTGACTTCTTTTTTAAGGGAGGGAGAATTCTTCATTGAAGTAACTAGGCATAATAAATATTTATTGTTATACTCGCTTTTTATAGTTACACAATACGTAGGACTTAAAGACATACAGACACTCTCGCTATCAAGGGAGACTTCGGTCGCTAACTCTGAACAATCGTGAGTCTTACTCATGTTCCCGCTTCCTCTTACCCAGGATGCTTTGTGGCACGTGACACATGTCACTGCACTTTCGTGGTGGCATCTAGGCATTCTTCCCTGACTCTGTAAAATCTCTGTCTCTTTTCTAATTAAAACAGTGGGGTTTTTTTTTTTGTTGTTGTTGTTATTTTGTTGTTATTATTACAGTTTTTGCTGAGATGGGTCCTACTTCTTTTCCTTCCGTGTCAGGAGGCCCTGTATTTACGCTGTGGCCCTCTCTGATCAAAAAGTGTTCCTTTCAGCTGACCTCGGCTCCTAACTTTCTTACTTTATCTCTTAAAGCCGGAAGCTATTATTGCTAGCCACCCTCACTAACGCAAGCATAAATGCTGTTTTCTCCCCAAGTGCTACATACATCCTGCTGACGGGGACTTGAATGAGCGAAGGCTCAGCTGCGATCAGCATTCTGTTTCATAACGGGATAGTAAATAGGATGCAACACGCCTCGAGAACAGAAGCAAAGCTTGCCTTGCCCAGTGTCACCGACTGGCCCCTGTCCCATGGTGGCGATGCTTAATTAAGCCCACCTGCCCACAGGTGTGCACAGACTCACTCCGCACTTCGAACGAGAATCATAGGTAAGACACGCTATCCTGTTTTTGTCCTTATTTATGTTGGGACTGTGGCCGCTGTGGGTGTTCTGCCTGCTCAGTCACACGGACATCCCCCGGTGGAAGACTGGCCTGTGCCCCGACCTTAGATGGAGGTCCTTTGGGTTGGAAGGACACTGTGCGTGGGGAGCACACTGCTCCCTGGAACGGCGAGGGAGGCTGTTTCAGTCAGATCTCGGGGTGCAGCCTGCGAAGTCTCAGCTATGTTCTTGCGAAGAGGACTGCTCCTGGGTCTAGAACTTTCCATCGCAGACCACCGGGAGTAAACGCAGTCCAGTGCGCTCGGCCCGATGTAGGGCCCCATGGCGGTCAGCTCGACGCCCCGTCTCAGCGGCCGCCGTGTCGCTCTGGGCCCTCGGGGCGCAGAACGCGATGTCCTGCGGCAGTGGGCTCTGGCGGCCGCCCCGATTCACACTCCGCGGTGTGGTGCAGCAGCTTGGAGCGCAGCGGCCGCCTGCAGCACGGCGGCCATCACTCTGGCCGCTTCACGAGGGCAGAAGCAGCCTGAGGGCAGGTGTTTATTCTGCTTTGGTCACTGCTGTGCCCCAGAACCAAGAACAGTGCCTGGCAGAGAGGAGGTGCTCGCTAAACATCTGCCAGGTGAATGAATGAAGGAATGAATGAATGAACGAATAAATGAACTCCACCCAGCAAGCCGGCCCATGCCGGGGCGTGAGAGCCCCTGTCCCTTTCTCTGAGCTCCTGTCCCTTTTGTGGTCCTGTGTGTGGCGTCCGAGGCACGTCGCTGTGTTCCAGGGGCTTCCAGGTGGAGGTCCCCCCAACTCTGCATGCACTGGAGGGCGATCCTGGGGCTCACCAAGCTGCCTGGCACTTAGCAGGCAGATCACAGTTTAATGAGCTCCGAATAACCATGGGACGGAGGAAGGAAAGGAGTGAGGACAGAGAGAAGGTGGGAGGGAGCACGGGAAGGGGGCTCTGGGTCGTGATGAATTAGAGATCGCTCTCTCTAGACGACCGTATTTAGATCTGGGGGAAGCTAAGCTTCTTTTCCAAAGTCAAAGGCGGAAGAGCCTTTTTGCAGAGGCTCCTAAAACTGTTGCATTAGAACGGGCTGGGCTGGCCGAGAGAAATGCTGGACCGAAATCGTTCCCGGCCATGGATTAAACAGCCCTGGAATCGTGTCATTGAATTCCCTGGACCTCGGTTTCCTTATCTGGTTACAGGAAATGGGGTTGCCACCTGCTCTGCCCTGTGGGTTCAAGGGAACCATGAACATACAAGCGTTTCCGAAATCAGAAGTTTTCCCACAGGCAAAGGATGATGGGTAAAACCTCCCTTCCCCACCTCGGGCTTAACGCCACCGTTTAGCTATCCTGCGTCCCTTCCTTTATCTATCTAGCATCAGCATCAGGGAGGCTGCGAGGAATCTGGGATCCTGTCTGAACCCCAAGATCTGCCTCCGGATGGAGCCCTTCCCCTGAGAGCGCCTCGTGCTACGGAGAGCCTGCTCTGACACCTTCATCTCTTTCCATCGACGGAATCTGCATCTTGTTTCACACCCACCTTCCTTCCCAAATCCGTCTGCAGTTACATCCTTCTGACCCAAGGTGCTTCTGCCCCCCCGGCCTTCCTTTCCCCGCTTGCACAACGAGCTGATTGGCCCGCATCTCGGGAGAAAAGTCAGTGCCCACTGAGGCCGGCAGGCTGGCGGGTGAGGGGGGTGGGGCGAGCAGACGGGCGTGCTCCATCCAAGGCCGTGCTCCATCCAAGGCCGTGCTCCATCCAAGGGCGCAGCCGAGCCTCTGTGCCCGCCAAATGTGGGAAGGCGAGAACGCGAGATCATCTGACGTTCAAAAAAAAAAAAAAAGAATCTAGAAATTTGAACTTTTATATGAGATCTCCTGACTTCCAAAGGCTGGCCACGCTTTCGAGTTTGCTGACTATGCCTCGTGAGCCAAATAAAACACGCACGCTGGCCTCCGTCAGCCCGCGAGTCTCCACTCTGCGGCCCGAGGCCTCTGGGCAACCTTTCAGCTGCGTCCGGGCTGTGAAATCTGCTCGAAACTCCCCAGAGCTCCTGCCGCCCTCCCATCCCCTCCTAGGTGTCCTCCGCCCTTCACCTGAGCTGCTGTGACCGCCCCCCTTCTGGCCCTCGGGGTCTGCACACGTGACTTTATTAGCAAAGAGGGTCCTTGCAAATAGACTCGAGTTAGGAAGAGGTCAGCCGGGTGTACACTGACACAGCTTGTGTCCTCAGAGGAAACGAGACGCAGAGACACACGTGCATTGAGGGAAGACCACACGAAGTCATGTGACAGCAGAGGCAGAAATCGGTGGTGGGGGTGTGTCTACAAGCCAAGGATTGCCGGCAAAATCAGAGGCTAAGAGAAAGGCAGGGCACAGGTTCTCTCTGTTGATGGTGAGTTAGGGAGAGCCCGGCCGTAAGTACCCCGTCTTGTCGGGGAGACTGGTGACATGGTCCCTTCAGAGGGGACTGTGGCTCTGCCACCCCTTGGCTGACTTCCGGCTGCTCACACTGTGAGACCGTAAGCGTCCGTCGTTCCATCTGCTCAAGCAGCCCCCGGAAACGAATACTACCGGCCAGCTCAGCCATCATCCCATCCTTCTCCTCCTCCTCTCTGTCCCCGTGGCACGTCTGGGCCACGCAAACCCGACATGCCTCTCGGAGGGCTGAAGTTTCCTAGAACTGTAATCGCTTGCCTAGAGCTCTCCTCGAGTTTCCAGGAATTTTTAAAGCGAGTTCTGCCTGCGGAAGAGAATGTGAACCTCGTCGATCATCTTCGCCGGGAGACAAAAATCCACCAGCTGCTCATGTCTGCAAACTGGTTCTTCCCTGCGACAATTCAGAGGCAACACGTCCCCTCCCCGTGAACGAGGAACCACATGGCCCACAGTCTGTGGGAAGTACAGGGAGAAGCAGATGATGAGAGGGAATGGGGGCGGGGATCAAGCCCCGCCCCACCCCGCACTGTCAGATGGACCGATCATTGTCTCTTTGGGAGAGATGCAAAAATAACTTGATCGCTAATTATGAACGAGCTCCGTATAAGGTCGTTAGTGGCTGTCCCCCGCACGGAGCACCAGTGCTCGCTGAGCGCAGGTTCTGGGATCCGTGTGTGGGCTCTCGGGGTCACTGCAGATCCCTGCTCTTTCTGTCTACACTGCGTGCCCCGAGCACGAAGGACGCGGCGTTTAGGGGTCTGGTCACTCGCCTGTGAATCTCGGACGAGTCTGCTCCTCCCAAGACCTCCTAAGACCTCCTGAGACCTGCAGATGGCGTGGGAAAGGGGAGTCGATGGCGAGTTAGGGAGAGCCCGGCCGTCAGTACCCCGTCTTCTCGGGCAGACCGGGCGACAGGACAAAGGGACAGCCTAGTGGTTAGGGCTGCACGTGTGCCTGGGTTTAGGGTCTGGCCGCTCACCAGGTGTGCTCCACGAGAGAGTTCACTAACCCTTTCTGTCTCCTCATCCAGAAAACGGTGCAAAGACAGAACTCAGGTTGTGGGGCCATGCCAGGGATCAAGTGAGTTCATCCAAGTAGAGCACCCGGGACAAGGCGTAAAGGCGTCTTCTAGAAATGCTTAACCGTGGCCCCAGCGACAGGAAGTAAGGAAGGAACGTCCTGCCAACTCCGTGGCTCAAGACGACCCCCGGCTGCTCCCCCAGCTCTGTGGCTCTGCTCTGCTCTGCTCAGCATGGCTCCCTCGAGCCTCTCTCTGCCCCTGGCTGGGACCTGGCGGATCACGGTGGGGCTTGGCTGAGGGTGGCTCTGCCCCATGGGGCTCTTATTCTTTTTCTGGAGAAACCCTGGGCATGTCCTTCTCGTGGTGATGGCGGAGACACAAGGACACACACGTATAAACGTGTAGGCAGCTGGAGGCCCACGCTGGCTCCTGGCACACCGTCGAATCTGCTTCTTTCCATCGGCCGGAGCATGTCACATGTTTGAACCCAAAGCAGCAGCAGGACGTGGACCCTGCCCTGGGCGCCGGACTGCAAGTTACGAGGCAAAGACTCCGGATAATTCTCGGCTGAAGAACCGATGGCAGTCGCGTCAACAATAACATCAGCTCTCTTTATTATAATTGACGTAAGAAGCGCTGGACCGAGAACCCAGGTCAAGCTATGACACCCTGAGCTTCAGCTGGCACGCGGACCTCGGGGCAGCCACATCGGCACCGAGACCGAGAGGGACACATTGAAGTGACTTGGGCCCCAGCGCTCACCCTAACCTCTGCACATCCAAAGAAGCTCCTTCGGGGCCATCCTGGCTCTGGAGATGTAGGCGAATGCACGTGTGTGCCCGTGTGTGCCCGTGAGCGTGTGTGCGTGTGCTAGTTGGCATCTGACCTCTGCTAACGTCCGCGAGAAAGCTCGCTGTCCCACCCAGGCTTCCGCCGGGCCCCTTGTAGGGACGATTACTCGGGGCTCCCTACTATTTGGCCGCGGCGAGCCCCACGGGTAGCAGCACAGCGACTGAGGATGCTTCGACGAAGTGGCGGGATCCGGGAGGGAGGGGTGTTATCTTGGTTATCCAAGACCTGGGGCCCGATTACCGCTGGGGGAGGGGTCTTAAAGGGCCAGTGAGGCTCATGGCGGTAAGTAAGCTTTCTCGCTCCGCGTTTGTTTTCGCTTTTGCACGCGTGTGTGTAGCGAAGGAGACCTCCCCTTCACAGCAACGTGCTGTTAAAACCCTCCAGGCCGAAGCAGCCCAGGAGAGAAACGTGCAAAGCGGCCAGCTTCTCCTGACTTGCAGCCGCCACAGCAGCCGCAGCTAAAAAAACTCTGCATAATGGATGAGCGATGATGGCAAAGAGCATTGCAAAGCTGGCTGGCCGTCTTCTACCTGGGCCTTCATCACGGCTCTTCCTCCTCCCGGACCTGAACGCCAGCGCCCCCCCCAACGCCCTGGCTCTGTGACTTCAGCTGAGAAACACAGGGACGAACCACAGGGTTCAGGGCCTTTGTCCACGGCTTTCAAACTATTTGATGCCCGTTCGAGCTAAAAAAAAGTACATTTACTGCTGTGGCCCGGTGCACACAGGAGTGTGCGCACACACGTATACAACCGTCACAAGAGTTTTCTGAGACACTACTCACGGAGTGTGACATACTCTGGTATTTTCTGTTCTATTTATTACGTTTAAAACGTAATGCTGGCGATGAGCTACGAGGTTGATTTCATAAGGCACTAATGGGTCCCAACTCACATTTGAAAAACTCTGGGCCAGTTCCAAGGTGTTGTCGAAAAGTATTGGAAGAGGGTGGGGGGGGGGGAGTCAGGAAATAAAACTCTTTAAGACCGGCAGACCTCACGCTGGTCTAAAGCAAGAGGAGGTTGGTTCCAGGAAAGCGAAGAAATGATGTAGCTACACAGAGCCTCATGATGTGCTCACTGTGTTTCCATCTGAGACACGTCACCCAGTGGACGGGAAAGCTAAGGATCCTTTTCCTGCACAGCGCTAGAAAGACAGCCAGAGAGAACCGAATCCCGGGTTTCCCAGTCCTTCGAAAATAAATATCCTTCAGTTTTAAAAAGGGGGTCACTTAAACAAAATGAACAGACAGCCACGGGTTTCCCTGTTATCGGAAAGTAGAGCGTTCCTATGGGCCCTTTCGGGAGCCGAACGGGTGCGAAGCAAAGGAGCAGGGGGCATCTTGCTAACGATGCACACTGTACGTCGAGATGAAGCGAAGGTGCTCACGGACAAGGTCAAAGCTCTAAGGCCAGACGCTGAGGGTGGTTTCTGGGGAAGGAGCTTGACCGGCCCCCCCGCCCCCACTGCTCAGGGTGCTTGGCGGGGCCACCCCCACCGCTCGGGGTGCTTGGTGGGCCCCCCCTCACCGCTCGGGGTGCTTGGTGGGGCCACCCCCACCGCTCAGGGTGCTTGGTGGGCAGCCCTCACCGCTCGGGGTGCTTGGCGGGGCCACCCCACCGCTCGGGGTGCTTGGCGGGGCCACTCCCACCACTCGGGGTGCTTGGCGGGGCCACCCCCACCGCTCGGGGTGCTTGGCGGGGCCACCCCACCGCTCGGGGTGCTTGGCGGGGCCACTCCCACCGCTCGGGGTGCTTGGCGGGGCCACCCCCACCGCTCGGGGTGCCGTTGCAAAACAAATGCCGAAGGATAGTTTTAATTTTTGCCTTTTTTTTTTTTTTTCCGTAAGAGTGAAAATCCTCTTCGGCTTTCTTTCGGGTCGTGAAAACAGGCCTTTTGCAAAAGCAGAGTGGGGTGAAGCGGACTTTAGGAGAGCGGGGCTGCCTGTCACAGCACAGGGGATGCTCCTGTAACGTGAAACTCGGGGGCAGGGGTGCGCGGCAAGCCTCGGGTGGAAGCTTCCGGGAAATGCGGGTGGGAATGGCACCCCGCAGGGTGCAGATGGGGAAACGTGCCCCCTGGGCCAGGCGACTTAGGACCACACACCCCAGGCTGGCTGTGGGGCAGGGACAGCGCCAGAACTCCTGGTGCCCAGCTGTCCCCTGTCAGCTCCCTGGGACTCTGTGTTGTCAGCTGGTAAGTGACAGGGGCCCTGCCTGTGAGATGGGTGGCAGCACCCCTAAGTTCTGACTGCAGAGGCAGCGCTGCAGGCTGCTCAGTGCTCGCCTTCCCGTCCCCTACGTCAGCAGAGGGGTCTGCTGTATCTGCGTCCCGTCCGGGTTTGCAGGTGACCGTCTGGGCCTCCTCCTGACTACGGCAAGAAGACATGACCCCTGGCCCCTTGGCACCCACGTCCTCGCAGACCACGCTGTGTCAGGATTCGGTTGCACTCGGCGAGCTGGCCGGGGTCCCACCCTGGCTCTCGTGAAGACACGGGGCGGCTTGTGTGGCCTCCCTCACAGTGCCACCACCGCCTTCAAAGCCCTTCACGGAACCTCAGGACAAAGCTGCTCCCGGGGCTGCCCGCCCTCTGTGAGGTGAGCAGCCCGAGGCCCCACACAGAAGATGGACTGTTTGTGGCAGTGTTTATAAAGGCTTGTCACATTCCCCACCCCCGCCGGCCTGGCCAGAGCCCCTGACAGGCGGTCCCTGAGTCTTTGTTAAACTCGAGCTCAGATAGACACAGAAACACGAGAGAGAGAGAGAAGCCAAATCATATGTTTAAACAGCTCAGAGGAAGCCAGGCTCAGCAAGGGCCTGACTTTATAGCCCTGGATGCAGCCCGGGTGAATTTTCCTTCCCTGGGATTTCCTGTCCCTTTTCTGGATGTTTCTATCTCTCGAATGTTCCCTGGCAGTGGGTTGAAAGCCACCGTCTGTGCAGGGAAAGAAAGCCTTACAGTCCTTGGGCTTAGTGGCTGCCATGCGGTGTGGACCCAACGCCAGGCTTACAGGACACCAGGCCCAGGCCTCCGTGTGTCTGCCCGTAGAGTGGACACAGACCCCAAACCTGAACAGTGGGCTCCCAGAACCCACCACCAGAGAGGCCAACATGTCACCCCAACCAACAACGGCCTGGGGGGCAGGGCCAATAAGATTGCGGGGGTGGGGGGGTGGGGCAGGGGGTGGGGGGAGAGGTAGGTCCTTAAAGTAAGTGAACCCAAAAGTCAGCCTCCTGCAACATCCTTCGACTGCAGTTAAAATTTAACATTTTTTTTTTTAATGTAAATCATCTGGTAAACTGAACTAACTGACATGGGGTGGGCAGGGAGGGGGGGATGGGGGGCAGGGGGCGCAGAACAATGGGCTGGGATTAGATAATTTACTTAGCGCTAAAATTCCAGGAAGTTTGTGTTGATCTGGGCCTGGATCTTGTTACTTTTTAGCTCCAAACTAAATCTTTATCTTCCTACTATAGTTGGGAGGACTTTTTTTCCCTTTTTTTTTTTTTTTTACTTCGTCATTTTTACAGTTGTCATTTTTACGCCCCCCCCCTCCTTTCATCCAATGGAGCTGGTTAGATTAGTAGCTCTTAGCACAGAGATGAAAATATTGGTCGAGCCCAAAGGGCCCTGTTTTGTTTATCCGAATGGAGCGGGCTTTGATCTAAACAGATTTCCTGGGGTCTGGAGGCTATGACCTAATTCCTGTCTTATCCGTCTCCACTTTCTGTGAATCTCAGATTGCGCTTCACAGTGGAGCCCTTTGAAATCCGCTTCCCCACTTTTTCCCACTTTGTTACCCCCTCTGACACCGGGTTCGGTCGGGGTAGAGAGTGTGTGACGCCTAGTACAGGCTCCGATGCTTTATTTTTCTAACGGGGCTGCGAAATTTTAACCAAGTGAGAGTTTTTCCTTTTCTTTCTTTCTTTCTTTTTTTTTTTGTGAAGGTTCTCTTGCCCCTGACATTCGCAACACGCCAAACACAATGAGGCAAATCATCCGCCGCTGGACATTGGTGTCAACTGCAAGTCATTTAGGATTTTCTGTATGGACACATTTTATTTTATTTTTCCTAATAAAAAAAAAAAATGGTCCCCACAACCCCATACAAGTCGGTGGACGAAAGCTGGCGTGTGTGGATGAGATGTGGAAACTCAAAGTTAGCTTCAGGCATCTCCACGTGCGTGATCTGTGGGGACCCTCCCTTCCCTCATTCTACCCCTCCCCCCCAGGCCCACCTGGCCCCTGGTGTGAGGGGTCTCAGGCCACTGGGGTCTATCATTGGTCTCTCTCTCTCCTTTTCCCCTCCTGTGGTCACTGTCACTCACCAAACTGCTCTTTCGAGTATCTGTTCCAGAAAGAAGGTAGCTCAGTGTGTGTGTGTGTGTGTGTGTGTGCATGGAGGCAGGGGGTGGGGAGCAGTCGGGATAGAGGGAGAAAAAAGAAAAACCACAAAAAAAACAGAGGGAAGGAAGACACAGGAAGAGGAAAAATGAGAAGAAGGTGAGAGAATGATCGCGAGACAGGAAAAAGCATAGTTCTCTAACAAACACAGACACCCAGACAAGTAGCAGACGCTGGTACATTTTGTGTGATGGACACAAGGCTGTTCCTGTCCTTTTTTCTGTATTTTTTTTTTTACAACAATTCATATTTTTTTTTAAAGAAACTGGGGGAAATGTCACCCAAAGGAATATTTTTAGTTCAAAAATTTTGTGAACTTAGCCGTCTGTCGTCATTCCCGGCAGCCACAAGCCAGGAAATCCAGTCGGGGGTGGTTCCCGCACTGCTGCTTCCGAGCACCTTACATTTCTGAAGAGTTGGGGAAAGATGGACCCGGGAGGGGAGGGGAGGCGAGGCAGGAGGGCTTGGGGAAGGGGACAGAGCGATCACCCTCTCCTGAAAAATAAACCCTGTTGCTTTATAAGTATAAAGCCATTTCTCAACCGTGGGGCTGAGCCCCAGGGGCTGAGTGTCTTTGTCACAGGGAGGGAGTGAGGGAGGGAGCAGCGCCCCGGGGCCATTTCTTGCTTTGGAAATGCATGGAATGGGGACTGGGGCAGGTGATGATCAATAGATTAGAAAGAGTCACCCGGAGCTGGCTGGGCCGGGACAAAAGCCGAGAGCGAGGGGAGGGACAGACAGAGACCAGGGGACAGAGATCAGGACGCGCTGACCTTCCCCTGAGGGCTTCGGGTGTCTGGGAGACTCTGAAAGCGAAGCTGCCCTGAGCTCCGAAAACGCCAGCAGAGCGGAGGCCGTGGTTACAGGGAGAGTTAAAAACCGCGGGGCACCCCCCGCCCCCCGCGCCCCAGACCGCCCGCCGCGCGGAACCGGACGCGCTGCTGCCCAGGGTGGCGCGGGGCCACGACCCGGGGCCCCGCCGGCCTGTGCGGGCCCGAGGGCTGGGGACCGCGTGGCCGCGGCAGGAGGGGAGGGGCGGGAGAGCGGGGTCCAGCTGCTGACCCCGCGCTCCGGGCGGGCGGGCGGGCCCGCGGGGGCCCCTGGAGAGGCCGGCGCGGCGCAGCGCAGGGTGCATAGCGCAGGGCGCACGGTGTCGGCCTGGCCTGGCCTGGCCCTCGCGGTGTCCAGCATCCTTCCGATCCCCCCACCCCCCAGGGGTCCCCCAGCTTCGGCCCCGGGGCGCAGGGGCCGCTTCCTGGAGGAGCAGCCAGGCCCTGCGACCACGTGGGCGCGGGCACCCAGTCCACGCCGCGCCCCGCCACGGGAAGGGGATGGACGCCTCCTCCGCAGTGAAAACTGACCCCCCTCGGGCCTCGTGGAACCAGAGCTTCTGGCCAGAAGTCCGGCCTCCTCTCCTGCTCTGCACTCGCCAGCATCGGGCCGGCGGCCAGGGCTGGAGGGGCGCCATCCACAGCGTCGCCCGCACTTGCTGGAGCCAGCGCTGCGTGCAACGGTGCCGCGGACCGCACGCGGCGCCCCTCCCCCCACGCGCGCCCCCCGCTTTGTGGGGGGCCTGGGGGAGTATCAGCGCCCACCCTCTGGAAGGCTGAGCCTGGGCCCCCTCAGAGCGCAGAGCCCCCCCCGCCCCCACAGCCTGGGAGGCGCACCCTGAGTGGCCTGCGCCCCGCGGAAACTTCTCCTGGAAGGTGGTGGGACGTCCTGCCTTACCTGGGCGCAGGGCCACCTGCTGCCCGGGGGGTTCCCATCCGCACCGAAGGAAGTTCAAGGGCCCCCCTCTTTAGACACCAACTGCCCTCCTGTCCGCTTGCTCACCCCACATAGTTCCCGGGAGGAAAATGCATTTCCCCAGAAGGGATGGGAGAGAGGACGAATCTTCATTTTAAGGGTGAACTATTCACATCGATTCGCAGGATCTGTCTGATGGACTTTTCCTTTCAAAAGCGCATGTGTGTTTCAATGCCTAAAACACTAGTTAAATAAAGCACAGGTAGACCTCTCTGGGAGGAGATGGGTTTGAGTCAGATTAGATACCCACCCCCCCCCCACCCCCAGTCGGGGGATTCTGCAGGGGGCTGATCACCACCTCTTGAACAACAACAAAAAAGCAACTGCATCCTGGGAAATGAGACCAGAACAGCTGAGATCTCACCGAAGCGTGAATGGCCACCAATGTCCTGCTGAAGGACACTTACCTGTCTGGGTGACACCTCCAGTAACAATTCTTTATTTCATTTTTTTTCTTTTTTCTTGGGTGGGGGGTTGTGGGTCGAGCCCAACTGGTCATAGTTACTGGGAAACTATCTAGATGCTCCAAATAAAAAAAAAAAAAAAAAAAAAAAAAAAAAAAAAAAAAAAAAAAAAAAAAAAAAAAAAAAAAAAAAGGAAGAAAAAGAAAAAGCACAGGCCCGTGCAAATCTGTTTCTGTTATGCCTTTTACAATTCCTCATTTCGAGGGAGAGACACACACGCTCACATACACAGTTTCAAGGTGCCTGGGGCAACGTGAAAACACATCTCAGGGCCTAGCGAGAGAGAAATGCACTCTAAAAACACAGACACGGCGTTTGGTTTTATCTGTTGCAAAAAAAAAATGTATTTGATTACTTGAGTAAAATTACAGTATCTCTGTTGTTAGTAAGTATTAAATGTTAAAGAAATTGGACCCCCCTTCCTTTCAACTTTCCAAGAAAGTGCATGTAACAGTCCAATTTTTTTTTTCTTCCATACCTAATACAAAATAAACAAACACTATACCTGCTCTCTCGATCAAGAAGCATTTGCTCTTGTAAGGAACCATATGTACATTCTAATGAAAGTGATATTTCTTACTGTATATACAGAGAAATCTACATTTTTCTCCACGGAAGTTTGTTCAAGATGCTATACTTAGCAGCATTGTGAAATTCCAGCACAGGTCTTCTATCGTGAATATACCTACAAGGCAAAATGTTACGTCTCAGTTTCAACTACCAAAACAACACTTGTATTTTCTCTAGAGAATTCCGCGTGCTTATTTTACTGTACAGAACCCTATGAACATGGAGGACGACTCAAGTAAAAAGCACAATACAAATAGCAGTTCAAAACGGAAATGGTCAAATCTAACCAAAAAAAAAAAAAAAGGCAGGTTGAATTTCAGAATCAAAATCGAAAACAAACAAAAGAAAACCCCAAAACCCCCAAAAAACAAAAACCGAAACTTTCAAGGAACCACACACTGTTCAGTCTGTACTTTCAGTCCCTTCCTTAATTCTGTTTTGAAACGTCAGACAATGTGTTTGCTGATAAAATTTTCCAGCAGGATCAAAGTGTACATTTATATACAGACTTTATTAGAGATCTAATGCATCACGGAGGCATTGCATCAACACCAGATTCATATTAAACTGGATATAGAAAATAAGTTAATGCCAGATTAAGACTGCCTAGCAGGGCAACTTGCAATTGCCATAAATGTTACAGCAAGTTTACAGCACTCTAGTCAATTAGTATTTAGTCCAAAATACAGAAGACCAAAGTTAAACGCTTGCCTTCTGTTTGCAAAGCAAGGTTATATCGCTAATAAATAAGCTTTCTTAGAACTCTAGAAGGTGAACAAGGTACAAAAGAATGTCTTCAGAAGGTGGTATGGTCCGGAGAGATGGGGGGCGGGGAGGCGAGGAGGAGGAGGAGGAGGAGGAGGAGGAGGAGGAGGAGGCAGCTGTGGGGCCCGCTCTGGACGGTCGGGAGTCCCTCTCTCTGCAGCCGGAGTCGCCCTAACTGGTGACGATCTCCTTGCTGTCCTCCACGAAGCGGGTGAAGCGGAAGCTGGCCCCGCTCTCGCTGCCGGCCATCTTCTCCAGGCCGGCCAGGGGCGCCCCGGGCTCGGCGTTCTGGAGCTTCTCCAGGTTCCCCGTGAGCCCGCTGAGCGGCGAGCTGCTCCCGCTGCCCAGGCTCCCGGGAACGGGGGGGAGGCCGCCGTTCTGGATCACCGAGATCTCGTTGGCCTTCATGGCCAGCCCGTTGGACAGGGCCGCCGCGTACTGGTTCCAGAAGCCGGAAGGGTCCCCGCTTCCTGACCGGGCCGCCAGATCCTTCTGGAACATTTCTGGGAACTTGACGGGATTGCCTCCTAGGAACGTCATGGGGCCGTCCACAGAGAGCCGCCGGCCGCGCCGGGCGGGGGTGCTGTTCCACATGTGGGTGCCCATGTGTACCTGGGAGGGAGGGAGGGAGGGGGCAGGGGAGAGAGAGAGAGGCTTAGTGGCTGAATCGGTCTCACTCACGTCCCAGCCACCGTCGGCAAAGCCAGTGGCCTCGCTGTCTGTCCCGATGACGTGCCAGACGGTGGAGAAGGTAACGGGGACCCCCACGCCCCGCAACCAGCAATAACACGCTGGCTTTCTGCAGCCCCGGGTGGCCGCCCGTCATCCCGGGCCATCCTGGGCCATCGTCTCTTACTTACTCTTTTTATTACCCGTATTTAGCCTCTAACGGCCTCCGGAGAGCCAGTCAGTCGCAGAGAGCAACTAACTCCCAGGGTTAGAATCGTTCTGTCCACTCTCACTGCTGTGCTAAATACCGTATGTGACACCCTCTCCCCTACAAACGTCCTTTTCAGGTGGGACGACGGCACCCCCCCACCCCCCCGCCGGGCCCACTGGAGGACCGGTGTGGGTGCACGGAGGCGAATGCCAGAGAGGAATTATTCATCCCGCGTCACTGGCAGCCATCTCTAGAGAAATCCTCTGTCAACAGAAAAATGTACACAGGACGAGAGCCCAACTGTTGCTCTAGAACTTGAGCATATTTGCTCAATTTCCAACGCCTATCAGTAGGAAGCGTTGTGTAATCAATTATCATAATGCCCATTAGCAGAGGGGTGACGTGATGGTTTTTAGAGAAACAAACCACGCTGGACCGCACAGCCAGGGGGAGGGAAGAGACACAGGCCGGGGGGAGACGGCCATCATTCATGAGACGGGCGGCTCGCAGGCCACGCGGAGGCCGGAGGCTTTAATCAATACCCCATGGCCAGGCCCGGCTGTCTTCCTTGCTAGGTGATGCAATTCATTTGGTGCACTTAGCGAGACGAGGGAGACAGACTGCTGTTTCGCTTAGGTACCAAATTACTCAACGCGGTCTGACAGTCAGCCAGCCGCAGCCTGCCCCGGTCCCCACCACGACCCTGACCCACCCAGGCACCCTCGTTTCTCCACGAGCGGCCACGTGCAGCAGGCCCCCGGCGAGGCCTTCCTCCCCGGCTAGCGGAGGGCACGCATCACACACTGTGAAGGGCGAAGGGGGGAGAGGGTGTGGATGGGCGAAGTGCAGGTGGGGTGAGCTGCAGGTGGGGCGAGCTGCAGGTGGGGCGAGCTGCAGGTGGGGCGAGCTGCAGGTGGGGAGAGCTACCTTAAGATTGCCTTTCGTTGTGAAAGCTCTTCCACAAATAGTGCAAGCGAAGGGTTTCTCTCCAGTGTGCGTTCTCTCGTGGATCTGCAGGGCGCTGGACGAGGAGAAGGTCTTGCCACACGTGTTGCAGTAGTGCTGTTTGGGGGTTCTCCTGGGCAGCGCTGGCAGCAGCACCGGGGACGTGGCGGAGGATGACAGAGGCCCGGAAGGGGCGTGACCGGCGGGGGTGTCCTTAGCATCCTGAGGAGTCACATGCACGAAGCCGTTGACCTCCGTCTTGATGAGCGACGACAGGGCGGTGGCGGGGACGCCCGCCGAGTTCTGATTGGGGCCGAGGTGGGAGCTGGGCTCGAAGAGCTGTGATGGTAGGTCTCGCATCTGATGTGTCAACATGTGCTGCTTCAAATTACCCTTTGTGGAAAAGCCACGATTGCAGACTGTGCAAATAAACGGTCTCTCTTTGGTATGACTTCGGTAGTGAATGTCCAAGGCACTCTGACAAGCAAAGGTTTTGCCGCAAATGTCGCACGCGGTGTTCTTGAATTTCCCCCGGTCTCTGAAAGGGAAGAGGAGCCCCAGAGCGTCCTCCTTGACGATCTTCTCCGCGTGACTCGACGTCAGGTCCAGGGCCCCGCTGCCGTGCATGGGCGTGGGGGACAGCCCGTTGGCGAACTCGCCCGGCCCAGGCCTGGGCGGCTTCTCCTCCACGCCGGGCGACTTGCGGAGCTCCTGGGCGCTGTTGGACGGGGACGGGGCCTGCATAGAAGAGGTGGAGTCGGACACGGCTGGGCTGCCCACGCTCTGGCTCTCCATGTCGCCGCCCGCTGAGGACGAGTCGTTGGTCAGCCCGTCGCCCTCCACCGAGCCGTTCTCCACGGACTTCAGGCTGGCCTGCAGCTGCTCCGCCAGGCCTGCGTTGATCATCTTCATCTGGTTCTCCAGGGCGGCGATGCTGGACATCTCCAGCGGCAGCGGTGACGAGGGCAGGCTGTCCTGCGAGGCCTCGGCCGAGCGGGGCGTGTCCGGGATGCTGCCCTCGGGGCAGTCCTCCATGGTCTCGTCGGAGAAGGCGTCCAGGTCGTCGAAGGTCTTCTCGTCGAAGGAGCCCGTGTCGGACTCCATGGACTCGGGGTAGCCGTCGGGCAGCGGCGTGTTGGGGATCTGGCCGCCCATGTGCATGCGGATGTGCTGCTGCAGCACCACGGCGTTGGTGAACTTCTTCTGGCAGATGGGGCACGAGTGCTGCACGCGCAGCGGGGGCGCGGCGCGGTGCACGCTGTAGTGCGTCTTCAGGTTGCCCTTGGTGGTGAAGGCGCGGCCGCAGATCTTGCACTTGAAGGGCCGCTCGCCCGTGTGCGTGCGGTAGTGCATCTTCAGCGCACTCTGGCAGCTCAGCACGCGGTGGCAGATGACGCACTCGTTGGGGTCCGCGGCCTTCTTGTCGATGTTCTCCACCAGCTGCTGCAGCTTGGACGTCTCGGAGGCCTGCGCCGAGTCCAAGAGCCCCCCGAAAGGGAACTTGGCCTTGAACTGCTCGGACATGAGCGGCAGCAGGGGGTTGGTGAACGGGGCGGCGCCGTCCGCCGCCGGGGAGCTGAGCGCGCTGCTGCTGCCCGCAGCCTGGGCCTGGGACGCGCCGCTGGCCGTGAGGCTCTCCTCGCTTTTGCCCCCGGCGGGGGGCGCCGTGGACCCTTCCGCCTCCTCCAGGAGCCCACCCAGGTTTCTCGCGCTGGGCTCGGGGACCCCGGGGTCACTTGAGACAGACCCCGGGGGGCTGGCTGCCACGTGGCTGATGGGGATGGGGGCTGGCTCTTCGGTCTTGATGAAGGGCGTCAGGCTGGGGAGGGTCGGGGGCAAGGGCAGGCCGACCGAAGTGGTGAGCGTGGGCAGGACGGGCTTGGTGTCCAGCCAGCTGGTGACCGGCTTCTCCGGGGGGATGGACATGCCGTAAGGGATGCCGGTGCTGGTGGGGATGCTGTCCAGGTGCTCGGGCACGGGGTAGGGGTTCATCTGGATGTGGGGGTACTTCTCTTTGTGGCGCTGGAAGTGGACCTTGAGGTTGCCCTTGGTGGAGAAGCGGTTGCCGCAGACGTTGCACTTGAACGGCCGCTCGCCCGTGTGCGAGCGCAGGTGGATCTGCAAGGCACTGTCGCTGCCGAAGACCTTGGCGCAGAACCTGCACTTGTGTTTGAAGAACGCCTCGTCCGCAGCGCTTTTCGCTTCGAAGGCCGTGGCATTTGGTGGCTTGCTCTTCCTCGGCTGGGCCAAGGCGGACAAGGAGTTCAAATCCTCTGCAGTTGTCCCGACGTTGGGCAAAGGGCTGGGGAACACCGAGTTAGCGGGGGCCGGCTGAGGTAGAAGTGGGTTAGACGCAGGACTTAGTAAGCTGCTTATTGCGAAAGCTGGTGAGGACGATGCCGAGACCGCCGGGTGGCTGGCGTGGGGGGCGCCGGCGCCGGGGGCCACCTTCTCCGAGGACGGGGTGGCGGCGGTGACCGCTGCCGCCAGGACGTTCGCGTGGGGGGAAGAGCCGCTGCTGGGTGGCATGATGGTATGGCCGGGGCTGCTCTGAGGTAGCTGGACCGGGGGGAACGGCTTCACACCGCCGATGCTGGCCGACTGGCTGGCGAGGCTCTGCGCTAAGCCGGCGGCCGCCGCCAGCTGCTGGGATAAATGGGAGCTCAGTGTGGACAAGGGGTTGGCAGATGTCCGTAAAGTACCTTGGGAAGGGCCGGAGGATGTGGGCACGTCTGCGCTCTGCGACGCCAGCAGCAGGATCTGGTGCCGAATCTGTTCGATCAGCTGCAGCTGGTGGATCTGCTGCTGCTGCAGGGCCAGGAGCTGCTCCATGAGGGCGGGCACGGCCAGCCGGCCCCCGGACGCCCCGCCACTGCCACCGCCACTGCCACCGCCACTCCGCGCCTCCTGCGAGAACTGGGCCACCGCCACCTTGGTGCTCTGCAGGTTCTCGATGATGACGTTGCTGTTGATCACGGAGAAGTTGCCCAGTGTCGTCAGGTCCCCGAGCTGAGGTAGAGACGTTGTGATGGCTGAGGTACCTGAGGCGGAGCTGCCGCTGCAGCCGGGGGTGGCCCCACTGCCACCGCCACCGCCACCGCCGCCGCCACCGCCGCCGCCTCGGTCAGCACCCGGGGCCTCTGCCGCCCCGGGCACGTCTTCTCCATCCGCGGCGCCGAGCTCGGCCAGGGCGCAGCAGGCTGCCTGCTCCGTGTGGGTAGCCGTGTCATTCATCTGCTCCTCGGGGGGCTCGGAAGGGGGGCTGGGGGCCGTTTCCAGTGGGGAGACCGGGCTCTCATTGACGATTAACACTAATTGATTTTTAGTGCAGTTCTTCTTGTGGAGCAGAAGATCTGACAATTCAAAGAACTCGGCGCAGCACCGGCCACAGACGTGGGCGTCCTTGTTCTTAGGGGGGCGATTTGGTTGTCCCTTCTCCGTGTCTCCTGCGAACATCGAAAGACTCAGGGTTAGGAAGGAAGCCAGGTCTCACACACACACACACACACACACACACACACACACACACACAGTCGCCTATGACTTCAAAAAAAAAAAATAAAATAAAGAAAGAAAGAAAAGGAAGAAAGAAAAAAAAATGAAGATGTTCATCCATCGTTTTCCACCTGCAAAACTCAAAACTACTGCCCTTAAAACCAGTCAATATTACCTAAGAGCGTCCATAATTACATGTTAAGGGTGTTGGAGGAATCCCTATCCATCGGGCATCTCAGAGAACCATGGCCTTCAGATAATCCATCAAAATATAAAATACTATGCACTGAAGACATGGGTGCATAATGAAATTCCATAGCTCCGTATTGATTCCCAATATTCCGTACACCTTATTGTCTACTCATCCAGAGAGGGTCCAGCAGCCCTTCTGAGGACTTATTAGTCTCCTGAGTTTCTGTCAACCTTATTCATTTTCAACCGATTCAAAGATATCTGTGACAGTTAGTTCTGTCACTAAACTAATTTGTAGTCATTCAGGTTCCAATCAGTTGTTGACAAGGGTGGGGGGGAGGGGGGATGCATATCACCAAGCCGAAGACTGACACCTCGAAAATCACCTCCAGCCCCGACCTAGAACCCAAGCTAAGTCTGATCCGTGACAAACACACTTTAGTCACATCTTAGTAACAAATCCTCCAGACGGTTTCTCAAGATTCGGTGGAATACAAAAGAGAAAGCAACACACACACACACACAATGAAGAGAGACACAATGACCATAAGCCGTTACAAGGTCTGCCTGGCATCTATATATCACCCTGTGGCATGTTTATTTTTAAAATTAAAGAACGCAACCCTGGCCACCCCTCCACTGAGCAGGGAATATAATAAGGCACTAGGCTCCCAACAGCAACATTCTGCCTCTAAACATTTCATCGAAAGTGTTCTTTTCTATCTATAAAACTGGCACCAGATTTACATTTCTGATTCAACGTCAGCCTCCCGAAAGACGGGCCGTTAAGCGGAAGTGAAGAAATTATTCTTAGTTTGGAGTTGGGAGACGCTCTGCCTGCCGGTCCCCTTGTCTCTTTAAAAACAGTTTGCTCTTAACTGTTGTCAATTGTTCAGCAGATTGTCCTGAGCCTTTCATGATAAAAACCCCCCTTTATTTCATGTTTGTTTCCACTGGTTGCTCAGATTCCTTCTCCCTAAGATCCATTTGTAAATTCAACATAAAAATCTCCAACTCCAAGCTAACGTCCTATTTGAAAGCAGGATGGCGTCCCATTGTTTGCCCAGCATGGGGAACACCAACTTCTGTTGTACAAATGGTGTGTGGTCATCTCCGAAGGCTGCGGAAAAAAAAAAAAAAACTGTTGAATTCAAGGATTACCTCCCTGCATGCTTTTCTGCAGAACTGAGTCAGATAATAGTTAGTTTCCATGACTTCCAAATTGAATCTCCCAGAAAAGTTGCAAGAGGGGAGGGTGGGTGGGTGGGCAGGTTTGGGGCGGGGGTGGGGGGTGGGGGTGGGGAGAAAACCTAATTGCAAATATGAATAAATACAAAATCAAATGCTGCTTTTTCGGTGAACTCGAGTCAACTCAGAAGAGCCAGCCAGTCTTTGGCCTTTTTGTAGTGAACCTTCAAAACAAACAAAAAAAACAAACACAAGAGAACAACAGGCTAAAAAAAAAAAAATCCCTTGAGTGTGTTTTGCATTCCAGAAAATATAATTAATACCTAAACGCTAACTTCTAAACATGCCTCAACTCTATTTGCCGTGAGTGATGTGGAAGTTGATTAAACCCTGGTCAAGTATGCCAAACGTATGCGTGCTTTATGCACTGGGAGTGTTATTTGAGCAGCTAAGTTATCCTTAACAAGCAAGCTTTCCTAATACCCATCTTTTAATCTCCACCAGGGTACAGTGCTAAACGCACGAACAGTACCAAACACATCTCCGACGCAGCAGAAAATACCAATAAGGATTCTGTGTTCATTTAATGTTTAATCATCCTAATTGGTCACTGGATTCCTATGTACATTCGAGGTGCTGTTTTAAGCAATTTCTGCCTCTCTCTCTCTCTGCCTTAAAATCATATAAACAAAATATTAAACGGAATTCGCTGAAGTTAGGTTGCTTCCCTTGGGACAAAAATAATGTGACAAAAATTCTGTGTAAAGCTTCTTATTTTGACAACCAATTTCAAACGATGCATCCATTTCAGATGCTTATTTTAAACTCGGAAATGCCATCCCTAATATATTCGACAGAAATGTTATTTCTTTCTCTTTGCACATTTCCATATGTAATGGTTATGTTTCCATCTACTTTTACAGCCAATTATGAAGGAACAAAAGCTATTCTGTTTGTTCACACATTTTCAACAAAATGCATTAAAACTATTATGTCAGCATGTTCTATTAAGCTCTGCATTCAGTGGAAAATACTTTTCAACCAGCTCACATTTATCAAAACATAAAGCCACTTTAAAACACAGTTTTGCTTGGTCAGCTGGGCTTAGGCAAATAATGACAGATTCAGAACTAAATAACTAGCAAGGGAAATCAGAAAACTGACTTCATCAATTGTACACATTACAATGTAGTTGCTTCAAATATTTAGCACATCTGGGCTCACGATTAAAGGGCATTTTAATTCTTTGTAACTTGCAACCATCTGATAGTCTCATAATATAGAGAGAAAATAAAAAGAAGGTGGCTTTACAGGGGTTAGCCAAATTCTGCGTGTGTGCTGCTTCAAGACTCACTAGAGAATTTGCAAGTTTTTCAACCCGAACCTTTTTATATTTAGGATTGTGCTAACGGGACAGAAAAATACAGATGCTTAAAAATAAATGCCTGCTTGCTTCTAAGAAAGAGACCGTGTTAAAAAAGCTGCCCATATCTTAGCTTCGATTTTCACAACGTTTTATAATAAGCTGACATTTAATCTCACTGTAGAGTCAACTAATTTAATTTCCTGATGTTTACGAACATATCCCCCTCCAAAAAAAAAATGCCTGGTATCTATTTTAATTTATTTCAAAAGCAGGTGTTGCTACACTGTAATAGTTCTTAACTTTGATTCTATCTGCATTCTGAACAGAGTTCCAATAAAACAGCTTAAAAAAAAAAACACGAGCACTAGTTTGAATCTTTAACTACTACAGGGAAGATTTTAAGTAGCAATAAGACACACACTCACACAAACTAAGATGTTCTAATTCATTTTTCCAATGGCTACCTTGTATTTCTCTGAATAAACTGTTACATAGGATTGCAACTGGTGACCCCATTATAGTAAATACAGTTGCCTTGTTCCCTGTACTATGGTGAAAATAATATCCCGATTCCTTTTCTATGGATTTTGCATACAAATTTTGTGAGCTGGGTCAGACAGGAAGATTTAAGAAGTAGTGGTTTTCTAAGTATGCACACACAAAATGATATCTGGAATTTTCTGGGGGTTTGTGGGGAGGGAAAGAAAGGTGGTCTTATAGCTCCATCCAATGTTTACGAAAATCCCCAACGTCTTGGTTCTTTTCCTACTATTTAGGTACTTGATGCCCAAATCAAATCGATCCGTTTTTCATCATCTGAACCAAACATTGCAGAATAAGAGGCAGAAAATTGAAGTGTTCCAAGGATAGCTGTCTACTGAGAAAACAAAAATAAAACTATACCCCACACAGAAAGGTTTAGCCAGCCCGAGAGAGAAACACACACACACACACACACACACACACACACACACACACACACACAAAACCCCAAAGCAAAACAAAACATTACTACCACATTTAATTTTCTGTTCTGGAGGCTCTCAGAGAGAGCCTTCACTCACTGGCCCTTACCTAAGATCACACTCCCATTTTCAATAGACCCTCTTGTGATGGTGGTTTTGGAGCCTGTAATTTTCGCAGGCTGTTCCTTTTCGTGGGCCAATTTAGAAAGGCTATCACAAACATTTTTGATTGATTGGTCTTTTATCTTTTATCTTTTTTTTTTTTTTTTTTTTTTTTTTTTTTTTTTTTTTTTTTTTTTTTTTTTTTTTTTTTTTTTGCACAAACCTGGGGGAAAGCCTGAACCTGACTGTCCAGCTTTGGATTCCAAAGACGTTTTAAACACGACACCATATGCTGTGCCTATTTCCTGCAGTGTCTTAAGTTTCCTCTAAGTGACACGCAGCCAACGACAAATTCACTGGCACCTTCGCGTTTTCTCGCATGTTCCCACCCGGATCTGGGTATTCTTGATGCGAGGATACATGCGAAATCTTTGCAAAAAATAAAAAAATAATAATAATAACAACACGGACGAGACACTCCTTTCGAGACGCTGACACGAGCCCACCGAGGGGACGTAAGGAATGAAAGGGGGAACTGTCTTCTCCTTGGATAAATCAAACTGAACGCTAGATGGGGTTCCAGTTGCAAGGGTTTGTTCAAAAACTTCTTTGTGGCTTTCCTATTCCAGTGACGCGTAAAAGAGAGAGACTCCTTAAGGCGAGAGCTGAAAACTTCGGCTGCATAAACATTGGCAAAGGCACAAGAAACTAAATCCCTGTTGTTGGAGGGTAAAACCGAGCTATGGGAACTACCTGTCAATCTTCCCCTTTGGGGGTCTGGCATCTGAGGGTGACAGGGGAATAAGGTTAGGAAAAGAAGCCAGGCTGATAAGGTGAAACTAAAATAAACTACGAACTTCCTGCTAAGTGACTAGCAAGACTCAATTGGGGGGTCACTGGGAAGATACTGAAGGACATATTATGATCTGGACCTTGTCACCTTTGCATGGAAGGGGGCTAGCAAAGGTTAAAACAGCCCGACACATCTAAGTTTTCTAAAGCCTGGCACACAGACGTTTTTTCCTTTTGCGGGGGAGGGGTGGCGGTTCTTAGGATAATTTACCGTCTCCTTTGCTGAACTGCTAAATGACTTCGGTTGGGACAATCTAAGAATATTCTGGAAGACACGGCTAGCTGCACCAGGATATGTCTTAGAAAAACCTAATGAAGACTGCAGGAGGAATTTGGTTCTGGTTACTAGATAGAGGTTGGCTTTGCACAATTTCAAAAAAAAAAACAAAAACACAAAAACCCTTAGAAAACTACTCGTCTACCAATTTCTCCCCCAGATTCCCACATTAAAAAATGTAGGTTTCTGCCTTCGAAAGGGCTGTTGGCACAGAAAACTTCCTACCTGCAAACACAGAAAGAAATGAAACAAAGTCCCCTAAGAATTACCTATAAATTGGCACTTGTGCCCATAAACTATAGGAGAAAGCTGATGTAAAATACACCACAAAACATTCAGCATCACAAATTCACTTTCACATACTCTCCCACGTCCAAATATACTTTGCTTGTTTGTGCTTGCTTTTTTTTTT
>PVKZ01005845.1:0-45278 GCA_004027375.1 Macroglossus sobrinus | reverse complement strand
CCCTCCCTCCCTCTCTTCCTTCCTTCCTTCCTTCCTTCCTTCCTTCCTTCCTTTCTTCCTTCCTTCCTTTCTTCCTTCCTTCCTTCCTTCCTTCCTTTCTTCCTTCCTTCCTTCCTTCCAACACTTAGCAAAGCCTAGTACTGTGCTAACACTTTGTTTATGACCCTTCATTTCCCCTTAATGAATCATGGTTCACACCAGGAGAGCATACGTGGGGTGATGTTTCTCTCCATCTGTTGTTTGTCGTGTTAAATTTAGATATCTCTGGCAGTGCCCAGATTCGATAATGATAGGTGAGGGTGTGTTACATACGTGCTAACAGAAAGGTATTTTATAATCCCTGACTGCCATGAGTAATTCTCATCCCACTGCGATCTTTCCTGCTCGTGGTAAACCTTAACTGCAAATGCTCAGCTGAAGTTACTAACAAAATAACCTTTTAAATGATGCCTTTTTTTTTCCTGGTATTATTTGAGGCATAGTGCCCAGAGAGGTAGACCTTTAATTTGTATGTATGTATGTATGTAAATAAGGGAACTTATACTTAAAAAATTATTTGCTTGTTCCATTTCTAGAGATACTACCACCATTTATCTTGGGGTCGAATTTTTCCCACCGCTTTATAGTGCGGGGTGACAGTGGGCAGATTTGCATATGGAGCCCAGAGGCTTTGTGGGAGTGAAAAGATAATGCAGACCCCTTTTCTTTTGAGGTCGTATGTTTTGAAACCACGTCTGGACCGGGAGCTATGCCTGGGTCCCGCTGGCAGGAGACAAAACAGTTTCCAGCAGAGATCAACAGAATGCAAAGGGGAGTCAGGGCTGGTGTTGGGGACACACAACGCCACAGTCTTCTTGTCAGGACGTGTAGCAGGTGAACCATGTGTGCTCCCTTCCTGACCCGTTACTCGGGAACCGTGAATGAGGTGGAGAGAAAAAAGTCCCCACCTGATGGATTTTACATGTCACACTAGGCCGCTGGCCTTCCCGACTGGGGAAAGATGACACACAGGGCAGCGGCCACAGAGAACGAAGTCTCACCTTCCTGTCTGTGGTCGCCTTTAGCACGTGGGAGCTGCTAGATTGTGGGAGTGAGACCTCGAGAGCAAGCTTCTTGAATTCAGTGGAGTGAGGGCACATAGGTATTTAATCGGAGTGTGTAAGTAAATGGTGCCCCTTCTGCAGAACTGAAACTGGACAGCTGATACTATCCAGTGACAGAAGTTATAAGGACTTCAATCGTGGCCTTCTAAGGGAGCGATTGGAGCCTAGATCGTGGTGTTACTTTTGAGGTTGGAGGAGACAAAATCGACTTATATTAAAGGACATTTATGACTTACCTCAAGCTGATTTAATGTCTGACTCTTCGGAAATTTCCCAGTGTAAAAATCAGGTGGTAGGAAGCGCATGCTGACTGTGGAGGTGCCACTGTGTCCAGCTGCACCACGGGTCCCGGGGACCCCCTCTCTGGAGCACTGTGGTCAGAGGAGGGGGTCACGGGAGAGATTCTCACGTAGCCTTCTGAGGGCGAAGTGAAGCCACAGCACTTTGGCTGACACACATCGTGGCTCAACTCCTGGCTCAGTGTGTGGCCTGAGGCCGCAGCTGGGGCGGCCAGTGGTCCCCCCTCCCTGGTTTCTCGCCCACCTCCTCCGACCCCAGGACCAGGCGTGCGTCCGTTAGGAAGAGTCCAGCCTCCACAGTGCTGTATTTGTGTGGTCAGAGGCAGTAGGAATCGACATAGGTTTCTCTCCATCCTCGTGAGTGCCAGCTTGTTCCCCCCCACTTTCCATCACTCTTCCTCCCCCAACCCCAACTTTCTGTCCAGAACACATCAGCTCCAGCCTCAGAAATGCAAACACGACAGCCTTAGGGTGGCCACACGCCCAGTTCCCCAAAGACTGCAATAAACCCTCATAGAGATCCGACCCTTCGACCCTTCGTTAGATAAAAAGGATCAGGATGAAAGGTCTGAATCCGAATTCTAAAAAACTAAAGCCTATCTGTTTCTCAAAAGAATGGAGGCGGAGCTTTCTTCACTCAGATTTTAGAAAGCTACCTTTTTATATACCTCTCTGGTACAAGTGCAAGGCAGTTGGATTGTTTGTTTGTTTGTTTATTTGTTTTTTATTGTCCCCAGTTTTAAATCTCAAAGACTAGCGCTTGGAAATCATCCATGTGCATGTTGCTTTAGTGCCATCTTCACCAGGAAGTTGGCGTGAAAAGAAAGAAAACATCTAAAAGGGAAAGAATGAAAATGGAAACAGATTGCTCACTGAGAAGATCATCAGAATCCATATTCAGTCCGAGCTGCTTCCGGGTTAAGATACCTCTCCTTCCACTGTGTAAAGCTACGCTTCATCGTTAAATTCCTCCAAATGAACGAAAGCCATAACTATATCACAAAATGAACTCATAAGAAACAGGTAAAAATCATGCATTAAGGGATTTAATTTTTAGTCAAGTTCTCATTATTAGTAATATATCATTCAGGGGTAAAAACAGTTGATTATAAGATAAATAAAGCAACTGGATGCTGGCAAAGATTTCAAGAATAGCCTTTGATGAGATCATTTTAACAAAAATCACCAGTCACTTAACGAAAGATTATATATATATATATATATATGTATATATATACACACATATATATACATATATATAATATATAATATTATAATATACATATAATATATATACATATAATATATATATACATATATATATATTAAAAATGTATATATGATATTTGTGGGTTTAATTTAACATATACTTGCAAATCCATATTACTTAATATATGTGAAAAACTACTTTAGTTTTTTATAAATTTTAGTTTTTTATAAATTTTTATAAACAGCAATGTACCGATTATAATGAAAAATAGATGTGCATTAGTGATGTCAGGTGATTCAGAACCTTCCCTAGAGCTGCAAAGAGGCCTCGGGAAACAACGGGGTCCAGACCACGCATTTTACGGATGAGGAAGCAACAGTCTAGGCCTCAGAGGGCTGTGGTCTCCGCGGGCCAGCAGAGCCATGCCCCCTACTTCTAATGCCAAGTGCCGACCCGCCTCGGGTAAAAGCAGCTGCTGGCCCTCTCGCTTGGAGTGAAACGGGAGGGATGTTGTGTAACCCTGTGATCACTGCACAGTGCCAGTTATAGATCACGTGCATGTTCCCCGCCTGCAATCAAACACAGGATCCACACGCCGAGAACATCCCCGCCGTGAGTGCGAGGGGAGTGATCTCACGTTTCACAGAGTGAAGCGGACTCAGACAGGCGGTGCTGGTGGCCGCTGCCTGCGGGCTGTGGGAACCATCCCAGCCCCAAACCAGCCGCAGCGTCACACTTGTCACTCCTCAGCCCTCTTCCACCAGCAGGAGCTGTATTTCTTCTTTTGATTTCTTTTAAGTTATGGTATATGTGGAAAATGGGTTATGAAAGCAGATGAAGAGAGAGCCTCGTAAGTAGTAGCTCTCTCTGCTCATCCACACCCAGGTGAAGGCTGAAAGTCGAAATTCACGATCAGCGTTATGAGAAAAGATAACCAGGGAAGACCAGTGAGAAGCCGAGTCTTGGTCGCTGTGGATTTGACATTTAAAACGTTGTCTCAATAATTCATATGATTCTTTGGATAGTCACAGGGCTCCGAACCCAATCCTACTGCTCGCTAGCTGTGTGACCTTGGACATGTTGACCTCTCTGTGCCTCAGCTTCCTAATCTTTAAATTTAGAGTGTAATAGTATCTACTTCATAGTTACATTAAAGATCAGATGAGAAAGCGAAGGGATTGCTGGCTATCGCGAGCGATATTTTAGCTGCTAGGATCATTACAATGAATTAATGCCCTTCACATGTTATCCTCAAAAGCTCCGCAAGGTGGGTGTGAGCGAAAGAAGAAGGAAAAGCCCAATTCTGAAACGAATCACCTGTAGTCACACTCGCATTGACAAGCAGAGGCTGTCCAGGGTCACGATTGAAATCTCGGGACTCTGTAACCAAGTGGGCGGGACTCGACCCCAGCCCTGCGATTTATTGGCTGTGCAATTCTGAGCGAGTTCTCGGCCTCTCCGTGCCTCAGGCCCCTCATCTGTGCAAGGAGCTTCATAGGCGTGTCGTGAGAAGGGTGTGGAACGAGTCGATACTTGCAACGTGCTTGGAACAGGGCCTGGTGTGCAGGAAGCGCTACCTATTACTCCCACTGCACCCAGGTCTGACTTCTGAGTCCGTCCTCCATTCACTTTAGTTATTGAATCCTTAGGACTCAGCCGTCCCTAGGCAGAGGGCCTATTAAAAGCAGGAGTCCTTGGGGCTTGCCTTAGATGCTTGGATTCTGCAAGACTAGAGCAGGTCACAGGAGGGGGTGTGACTAACCATCCCGATGCTCCTCTCGCCAGCCAACCAGGTGCTTTTATGAGAGGCAAGTGTAGCAAACTCTATACCAGACATCCTCAAACTTCGGTGTTCGTGTGCAAATTATCTGCAGCCTTTTGGAAAGTTCACATGGATGAACTCCACCTATGGAGGGTATAATACAAAGGAAGGAGGGGACCCAGGCACCTCCCTCTTTTCTTTTTTGTAATTCAGTAATCCCAATCGTCTTCGCCAGTGGACAGCACGTATCTACCCAACAGCATTCAGTATGTGTAATCTTCAGTCTGATTGGCAGGACCTGGCTGGGTGCTCAGAGTCACGGCCAACATTCAGGAATTAATACCGATGTTAATCTGAACACAGTCAGTGTTTTACCGCGTGGAGACGATCTCTGAATCGTGGGAATCAGAGAGAGCATTGTGTGGCATCAGAAGCAAACCCGTGGACCGGTCAGCTTGAGAATTCTGGAAATATCCCTTACATGATGGGGAAACTTGAGTAACATCCTTGGCCTTTCTGACGTCCCTTTCTGTCCTGCCTCCCCTCCATAAAGATTGTGGAGACTGGAAAAGAATAAGAACTAAAGAGCTGAAAAGATATGGGGGTGTATAACGCTCTGTCTATAGTTTCCCTACCTCAGGGGTGTGATGTCCAAACACCAGCTCAGGTGACCAAGTCTACCTTTATTCTGTTGAGCGTAAGACCCTTTCATCCTGTAGTTGTGAACCTTAGCTTCTAGGAAAACTCTTGAAGAAAAAAATATTAGGACATCTTATCTATTACAGGATGGCCATGAAAATTAGGTCATTACCAAGACTACCTTATGATTTCTTCAAAACAGTCAATGACAGAAACCCATTTTAAACAAGACACATACCGCTAGTCACATACTTGGGATGTCCAGGGGTTGGATCTGGGCAGTAAGTATACATCCTCTGCCATAGCCAAAGTGCCTACACGATATCTTCAACTTCATAAGTTCTCAATGAATATTTATTGAGTGACAGTTTAATCTACTCTACGTGTCTTCTGACAGATTTTCTAAAAAGCATGAATATTTCAAATTCTGGATTAGATGTCTATCTAGATTTTTTTTTAATACTTTACAAAATTGCTTTTCTTTCTTTTGTTAAAATATGTTCTGTTAAGCCCTGGGAATTTATTCGTCATTGGAGAAGTACCAGACAAAATAAAAAATATAGTCTCAGCCTTTCCAATCAGATACTTTAGACATGCCAGCCTCATTTTAAAGTGAAAACATTGAAGCTTGCAGAACTCAAAAATTAGGGTATTGTGGTTGGAACTTGAAGGTTACTGAAAGTTGGACTTTATTCTCTGCATTCTTTCTCCTTCCATAGAGGTTGTTTATCACTCAAATGGGATAATTTGAGAAAAATAATGGGCAGCATTTGCCCTGAAATTTGTCTCAAAATATCTAAAATTTTGAATTATTATTTTATGAAAATTATACCCGCTGGCAATCATTTCTTAAACACTGCCTCTTCATTCCAGGCTCACATTCTTTCATTTATCTGTTTATTCCCTCATTCACTCATTCATACATACATTTATTTTGTTTTTCTTTCAACAAGCAAGCACTGAGCACGCGATTAGGTGCTGGAGGTCCAGAGTTGAATTTTAAAAAATGCAACGAGAGACACCAGACCTCAAGCCTGCTGATACAAACTTGATTAATTCAGCAACTATTCACTGAGCAGCCCCTGATTGTCAAGCATTGTGCTAGGCTCCGAAGATATAGCTGTAAACACAAGAAAGACAGAAGCTCTGTCCTGGTAGGACTTAAAAGATGGTGAGATAGAAAACAAACACTTGAAGCAACAAGTAAATGAACACAGTCAATTTCTATGAAAGTCCTCCATGGGGCAATGTGATAGAAAATGGTTCTTTTCAATAGATGTAGTTAGAGAAGGTCTCTGAAAAGGTCATAGGTGATCTGAGAACTGAAGGATCTAAAATATGGGCACAAGATGGCAATGTGAAAATTGGGGAAAGAATGTTCCAGGCTAAAAGAACAGCATCTGCAAAGACCCTGTTACATGAAGATGGTATAGAAAGATAATGAGCATTGATAGAGGTTAATAAAACAAGGTGGGGAGGGCTAGGGTCATCCAGCTAAGGTACACCTTAAGACATGGTATCACATTTGATGTTTACTAGAGTAGAACTATGATATTAATGGCTGACTCTAATATATCTCGTAACTATTTGTTGTATAGGGGATCAGAACAATGGGAGAAGATAGACATCTTAGATAAAGCTGTAAAAGATAGAGAAACAATTTGAAATTTACAGATAAACTGAAAGAGTAGTGTTCAGAACGCCTATCCATCGTTTGTCTAGAAGCCTCTTTCAGTTTTCTCTCTAATCGTTTCATGGACATTTTTTGAAGAAAAAGAGTACAACCCAGGGTCAGTTCGGGCAGCAGCTGTCAGCTCTCTCATCTCCTGCAGTCTGGGACGGGCCCCTGATCTGCCCTTGACATTCATGTTCAAAGCTCACGGGCCAATTATTTTGTGGAATGCAGTTTCTCTAATATTTCTTCACGATTAGACCAGGTTTGTTTGGGAGAGGTTGTCACAGATGTGATGATTTTGTTCTGTTTGTATCTTAGCACATGGCTTCAGATAAGGATTTGTTTCATTGCTGGTACTGGCAGTGAAGGTGGGGTCTGCCTGGTACTGTTGCCCTATAAAGTACCCTCCTTATAATTAATAATACTTTGTGGAGAGAGAATTTGAGACTAAGTAAAATCCCATTTTTTCTCTCAGTTTTACCATAGGTTTTAGCACCACTGATATGTCTTGTCTGAATCGATTATTAGCACAATTATTACTATGAAATCAAGATTCCCTACTTATGTCATTTCTTTTACAATTATTGGCTTATTAGTTTGTATTTTATCGTATAGAAAAATAACCCTCCATTTATTTAAATATTTGTTTGTTTATATTAATATGGACTTGTAGATTCCAGTTCGATTTAGGGAGTCACAATCTCTTGCTATCTTCGTCTATTTCGAGGCTCACCTTTCCCCTGATTTTGGCCACAGGAGACCTCTTTGAGCTCTCTGTGCATTGTTTCGACATGGCCACCTCATTCTCTGAACTTTATGTCACTTCCTGGTACCACGAACTGCTCCCGTCTATCTTGTTATTTTCCTGACTCAGGTCTGAGACTCTGCCATTTCTTTGATGAGATCTGCATCCTTTCAATAGGGAAATGGTATTTAGAAAACAAGAAGTGGGCACTAGTGGTGCTCATTGCTAGGGGGATGCCAGCGATCTCCATATAGCAGGGCGGAGAACTGCCAAAGGTTCATCCCAGCTGTTCCCCACTTCTGTGCGTGTTCCTCCCTTCTTGGACAGTGAGAAACTTCAGTGGGCTTGTTTTTCACTTCACTCCGATGCCCTCCTAAGATGTACCACCACCGCACACCAGACTGACTGCAAAAAGGAAAGGAAGAAAAGAAGGAAGGTAGAGACTAAGTTAGTGTTGTTTATAATGCACGCATTAAGTGATCTCACAGTGAGGTTATTTCTATGCAATTTATTTTATTTCAGGCATCTCATTTACAAACCACATCCAGCCTCTTTTAATCTAAAATTGTCAGTCAGCCAAGGAGATCCCTTTTGAGGTCTTTCGGAGGTCAGCCTCACTGTTGTGTCATCCCGCCCTAGCCAATGTCTGCTTGTAACTTCCTTTTAGAAACTTCTACGCTACACACCTTACTTGGGCAAGGTACAGGTAGTGGGAAATGGTTGTGAAAATACACGTCACAGTTTTTCAACCCAAAACAAAGGACTGTGTTTTGGAAGAAAGGCTACATCAATGACTATATCTCAGAAAAGACTATGAAAAATGACATAACAAAAGAATAAACTGCATCAAAAGCATGAAGAAGAAATGGGTGTCTCCTGGGAAAATCAGCTCAACTCCTGTGAGGGCTCAGTGTGGGCTCTACCTCATCCTTACCCAGAGAACAAATAAATACCTGAGAAAAGATAAGACTGTTAGAGTTAGCAGAATTTGCAGAAGACCTTAACCTAAACACAGCTAACAACAACAACAACAACAACAACAACAACAACAACAACAACAGAATCGATGATGAGAAGGTGAGTTACCTTAACAGCCTCCCTTATTTTATTTTCTGATGTCAGATACAAATCTGCACAAAATTCTGTCACAGGGATTTAAAAGCACATGTTTGGGACATGGACAGTTGCTCAATAATGGATTTTAAAAGAGCGTCGGTTTGCAGGAATGCCTGAGAGAGGAAATACATGATTCATGGGGCCTGTGCCTCGCCAACTAATTTTCCAGGCTTCCTTATCACCAGAGGCAAACTTTGGACCCCTCAATTCCCATTATTAAAGCATCCTATCCAGTTCTGAGTCCTATTGCTTTATCTTTATCTTCGCACAAAGAACGCATTCAGCCATCCATTTAGTCAGTCAGTCTTTCAAATACCAATAATTTTCCTCTATTCTATCAGCACGGATAAAGAGATGACTAGGAAATTTATTTATTTATTCTCAAATCTCAGTGAGCACTTCCTATGCAATGAGAATGATTCCAGATGCCGGGGATGGCACGGTGGATGAGGCGAACAAAGTTTTTATTCCCATGGAGTCTGTGGGAGATCGGCATAAACATTCATGAGTACTTTCCAGGAAATCATAAATGCTGTCAAGACAGTGGAACAGGCAACATGGTGGAGGGTCGAGGAGCATGACATTTAGGATGGTGGCCAAAGAAGTCATCGTGAAGAGGGCCGCTGCATCCGCATGGTAAGACCCTGGTCCAAAAAGATTCGAGGAGCATATTTGAGGAGTGAGTGACAGTCCATTCCTTTCTGAAGAAAGAATAAAACACAGCTGAAAATTCCACTACATGGTGACATTTTGTTCTTTTTTCTTGGAAAATTAGGAAAGGCGAGGAAGAGGAGGTGGCCTTGTAACTGGAAATGGCCTTGAACGAATGCCGGGTTCGGGGTGGCAGAGAGGGGAGCCATTCAAGGTTACCGGTACAACCCAAGTACAAGCGTGGCATAGAAACCGCAAGGTGTATTTTGATGCAATGTACTAGGATAAGGATTAACCTTTATGTCTCGCCAACTCATACATACTTTCAGTACTATGAAAGTTCTTTCCAGTCATGCAAAGAAATTGTAAAACACAGTCAAATTCTCTCCTTGGGCTCACACAGAGAAGACTCACTGTGCCAAGGGTTTATTTTTTCCTCTTTTTTTGTTTAAGAAGCTCTCTGTCTGACATGGAACGGAATCTATCCCAGCTGCAAGATTGTGGGTCAAGTTTGAGCAGCAGTTCACTGAACAATAATTTTCTTCCACAGAATCTTGCTCCTGCTGGGGACATGCTTTCTGTACCGATGGCACGGAGGACCACAACAGGAGTTATCCATCTAGTGCTTTTCATGTCCGGGAGAAGGTGCTTTCTGTTGTCACCGCCCAAAGTCATTCATTAAGCACCTCATCATCTAATTTGTCCCAGGCTTTACCTCTGGATGAACCAAAATAAATGGACACCCCTTCTTCTCTATATCACCTTATGAACGAATTTTACTGGCGTGTCTTTAACACTGTATCACCAGTTATTCATCTTCATGCTTGACTTCCACACGGGATGACGTGCCTTCGGTGGGGATGGATTTATTCTATTCTCTTTATCCGAGGTGCCTGGCACCCAGAATGGCCTCAAATATTTGCTGAATGAATAGGTTTTATAAATGAGAACATGAATAAACATAACACAATGCAAATCATCATAAATATTGAACACATAAAGTATATTGTGTACATATTTGCATGGTTTGACCAGACTAAATAAGAAATTCTTAACATCCATCATGAAGATAGCTATTAAAAATCTTGTTTAGGTTTACCTTTAAAAACAATACTTTATATTAGAAGTAGAGGAATACAGAATTAGAACTGGAAATTTTACTGGTTGTGGGGTAGGGAAGAAATGTGACCACAGATTTTCTCGTATACACACTGTGTTTTGGTCTCCATTGCATTTTCATTGTCTCGTACCAAATACAAATTTACTAATTAGAAAATTAACATTTTAATTTATTTTTATATATTGGTTTAATTTCTTAGAATTCTTACACCACTGATATTTTCCCTTGATGATGTATATTATGACAGGTGTCCTAATTCCATGATTATGTAATGCCAATGAATTTTTTAAACTATTAAACACCTATTGAATGACATACTATGCTGACAGCTGATGATACCATAGCAATAAGATATGCGCTTATCATTAAGTGACCTAATCAAGTTGAGTCTAAAGACACCGAATTAGTAATAAATGGCATGGTACTTATACGGACAAGTTTGCAACTAGCAGATGTAAGGTATAAGGCCTGGAAATAAGATATAAGAACTGAATTTCTCTCTTGTATTGGGTCATCATCGTAAACTTAAATCTTGCTTATGGTTTTCGAATAAATGTATCGAGTTTGTGTAGCTGTTCTGCTATTTATCCAGCCCAATCAGAAACATGAGGAGATGCCCTTCTCAGCCCCCCGCCCCTGGCGGGCTCTGCTGAGACCCAGACAGACCCCACAATACCTGTCCAGGGGCACAGATATCTCCAGGTTTTGCAAAAGTCTGAATAAGGATCTCCACCCGCTTCCTCTCCTCTCACGAATAAGCCAGGGCACACTCATCTCTGAACCCAGAGGGCAGCATTCGTGTTCTTTAGCCATGGAAAACAGACAAGCGACATCTCTCAGACAATATGTGCATGGTGGAGATTTCTAATCTCAAGCAACAAAACCCATCTGAGCTAGCTGATACCAAAAAAGAGTCTTGTCTGTGTGGCAACGGGGACACCTCGAAAAACGCAGGGCAGGGAGAGAGCTGGACTCAAGCAGGTGACGGAAACAGGAAGTGGCCCAGAGATCCTCTTTCCTGTCGTCATCTCCGATGCTTGTCTCATCTTGACTTCATGCACTTTTCTTTCCTCCCCTGCTCTCCAAGACTGATACCTCCGTCATGGCAGTCCCTCCCTCTCCTGTCTCACTGGCTCGATCTCTCGCTCGCTCGCTCAGCGCTCCTAAATCTGTCTCCCCTTCTTTCCCAGTAATAGATCCCCCAAAATACTGGCCAAGTTCTGACAAAAAGAAGAAGGGACAAGTGCAATTTACAAAAAATCTTCTTAAAGAAGTCACGTGCAATAAAGCCTTTACCCTTCCAACTCCATCTTGCTGCAGGCTTGACTAACACCAAAGCAGTATGGCGTGTAAGGAACCATCAGGTAAGACAGTAAATGGACAAAAAGCCATTTACTGGGACCCCGATACTGTATGGCAGTGCTAATTATGTGAGAGTTAAGTCCTCTCTTTTATAAGCTACTCTGCATTTTTTTCTGTATAGACTTCTTAATTCTAACTGATAGATATACTTTCTGGTCCCCTATCTCCCTTGTATCATCCCTACGACCCTCTCACATTTCCAAGTCTTGGGAAAGACCCTTGTCCCTGATTCTGTTGAGTGGTCATGAAGCTCCTCCATATTAAAGTCAAGTGGCTGCCCCCCCCACACACACACTTCATGAGAGAGCGAGTTAGGGGGTCTTTGTGAGACACACAGGCTTCAGAAGGCTCCAGGAGAATGTGGGTTGGGGAGGCGGGCCATTCATAGGAGGGGGGCTTGGAATTGCTCACTGTGCCTCAGAAGAGGGACTGTGCCCTGAAAGGTGACAAGTGTCTTCTGCGAGGGACAGATGACCCCAGGTGCCTTGTCACATACAATAGGATATTCCACTTAGAGAACTCATCACCGCAGGAAATAAAATTATTTCCGAGAGTCAACGGGTTCAGAAACAGTTGAGCGAGTATCTCAGAGCTTGATCGATAAGGTATTTTTAAGAGCTGTCTGGGGCACAACCTTAATCTTGACGTTGAAGCTGAGGAATGGGCCACAAGGTCCTTTTATGGTTTATCTTTTATAGTTGCCACAGAGGGAAGATTGCTGGGATCAAAAGGCCAAGGATTCAGCCAATAAAGATTCTTAAATTTGTATCACAACTTCTAAGGAGAAAGAAACGGTAAAACAAAAAAAAAAGTGCTTGTTGTGTAGTATTCATCCTCAAAGATTCAATAGCGTGACACTATGAATTCAGTACCTCTCGTAGGCAGACCATGTTGGACCCAGAGCCCAACTGTTTGTTGGAGCCAGATCGTCAGTGAAAGCCTCTGCCCTGCTATACTTAATGTGGCCAGAAGGGGCAGCACTACGAGGGCGTCTACCCCATCCGTCAGCGGCGGCCCCCACCCTTTGCCTTCACTAGCCACCATTCCCTATGTCTTTTTTATGGGCGATGGTCTCTTCAGTTCATTGATAATTGGAACAT
Source organism: Macroglossus sobrinus (assembly GCA_004027375.1). NCBI lineage: Eukaryota > Metazoa > Chordata > Mammalia > Chiroptera > Pteropodidae > Macroglossus > Macroglossus sobrinus. The sequence goes on along the minus strand of PVKZ01005845.1, from coordinate 32,496 downwards.
TGGCCCTCTTTGCTGGTCTATAATTTCGGCTATTAACACATTTATGGCTGTGTCAGTTTGACACACTATTTCAACCACAAGAACCGCAGCATGAGCTGATTTGTTGAGAGAATACAGATGTTTGGAATATCCTGCATGGTTTGGGGTGAAACTATATCTTAATATCGCTCATGTCTGCATTATCGCTCCAGTATGTCAGTTAATGCGGTGACTCGATATGCACGGGAGAGATAAGCATCTTGGGGACATTCTTGTATGACGCCTGTGTTTGAGAAAGAAAAGCGTGGACCTCAAAACACAGTGGACTTGATTTTAATCCTGTCTGTGTCACCTGATGTGTTTTTCACTAGTTACTTACCAGGTTATTTAAATGTCAAGGATCTTTCATATTTTCTATGTGTCTGGTCTAATTTGGGGCTCTTCTATTTTTTTCTCATATTTTTAGCAGCTAATTTATTGGTCAGTATTCAGAGAGGCCGGCTACCATACTGGCTCAGGTCAGTGGGCTTGGAAGTCTGGCCAGCATCATGCAAACCCCACTCTGCTGGTTCCAACTGCAGACCATGGGCAAAATCCTCAAGCTCCCTGAACGAGGTGTGTCCTATGACACAGCGGAGCTAACAACAGCACCTGCCTCACGGGATGGCTGGGAGAATTAACAGCGGTCCCATCAGAGGGTGCTCGTTGGATGCGAACTACCCTTATTGCTCATTATGGACTCTGTTGCATCTGTGGTCACTGAGCAGAAAAGTCCTCCAAGAAGGCGTTCCCTGCTCACATGACGTAGGACCCGATGTCACCTCATGGAGGTCTGGGGAAGTGTGAGTCCCACAGTCCTCTACGATTTGCCCCATGCAGCCAGCAAGACCTCTGACGTGAGTGTACAATTGCAGTGGGATCATCACATGCTCAGTGGGCAAAAACTAGCTCAGCCCTTTGTCTTGTGATGAAGTGTGCTCATGTGGCCCCGCCTTCCCGTCTGCTAAGGTGACGTGGGCTCCTGGCTGATGCGATGGGAGCTGAAGACCCACAGGCAGCAGGTGCAAAAATGTGCCATTGCCCACAGTGGGTGCAATTGTGTGTTTTCTGATGTTTTTTCTATTGAATTTTTATTCTCATAGGAAAAAAAAGTGATTACTAAAGAGGTCCAAAGCTTTCACATAGAATAAAGTGCTTCCTTTTTATTTTCACAATTTGCTATAATCATCCAAATGCGCATTTGCTTGTCTATCTGTCCACCCAATAAACACTGCTGAAGGAACTACTCCATCATCGGCACGGTGCTGGGCGTCGGGGGGACGGGTATGGGTCACGTCCCTCTTGGGCCTCGTCCCCCTGTGAGATGTGCAGATGAGCTCATCCACCTCATGGAATGGGAAAAGTACTTAAAGGTGACGAGTAAAAGATTCTCCGAGACCCGTCGTCTGGGCAACGTGGAGCCTCCCCTGAGTGAACTGTAACAGCGACGGCACAGCTGGATCTCTATGGAGTCGGGCTGTTATGCTGCAGGGACATGCAGCATCCCGGAGACTCACGGGAGACAGCACAGTGGAAGTGCCACCCTCAGATTCAGAGGGAGAGGCTCAGCGACCACAGCCCCGGCCAGTTCAGGGGCGAGGGGCATTCTGCCTCCGACCGAAACCAGGGAGGTTCATTGAGGTACAGGACCAAACCAGGTTCTCCACGGTATCACTCAGCTGGGCACAGAAACGTCACCTATGGGAGTCGGCGTGTCAGACCCCAAGGCGAGTCCTACTTAATCCGTGGCCGAGTAACTTACCCGACCGGTGTCTACATCTTCTCGTATGTTAAGTGGGGATAATGGAGCTCCAATGAAGAGGGGATGAGACCTCGTAGTCAACATGCTTCGCACGCACACAAAAGAATTCTAAATAGTTGGTGGAGATGCTCTCCCTCTCTACGCCTCACCAAGGAGGTGGAAACAACCCCCTACCCCTAACCGTGGCCTGCCCACTGTGGCTTCTCTGCAGAGAACACAGTGCAGAAAGCAGGGAAGGGAAAAGTGACTTCGCGATAGAGAGTGTTGACAAGCAGGACCTCAGCCAGATGATGAAGGTCAACGAACAGCATGTTACTCTTTTTTTTTCTAATTACAGTCGATAGTATTGTTTTATATTAGTTTCGGGTGTACAGCATGGCGCTTGGACATTTATACGATTTATGAAGTGACCCCCCGATAAGTCTAGAACCCACCTGGCACCACGTATCGTTCTTACAATATTACTGACTATATTCTCTGTGCTGTACTTTGCATCTCGGACTATTTTGTAGCTACCAATTTGTACTTCTTAATCCCTTAGCCTTTTCCCCTCAGCCCCCGCCCCCTCCTCTCTGGCAACTGTTCTCAGTATCTATGAGTCCATGTCTATTGTTTGTTCATTTGTTTAGTTCTTTAGATTCTACAAATGAGTGAAATCATAGGATATTTGTCTTTCTCTTTCTGACATTTCACTTAGCATAATACCCTCTGGATCCATCCATGTTGTCACAAATGGTTAAGATTTTATTCTTTTTCATGGCTGAGGATATTCCATTGCATATATAAACACTCTTCTTTATCCAATTCTCCATTTATGGGCACTTATGTGGCACTCATTCTGGTTATTGTAAATAATGCTGCAATGAACATAGGGGTGCATATATCATTTCAAATTAGTGCTTTGGATTTCTTCGAATAAATACTCAGAAGTAGGATTACTGGGGCATAGGGCAGTCCTATTTTTCATTTTCTCAGGAACCTCTGTCCTGGTTTCTATGATGGGTGTGCCAGTTTGCAGTCCCACCAGCAGGGCATGAGGGTTCCTTTCCTCCACATCCTCACCAGATTTGTTTGTTCACGTATTGATGACAGCCATTCTGACAGGAGTGAGGTGACATCTCTCCATGATTATAATTTGCATTTCTCTGATGATTAGAGACAGTGAGCATCTTTTCATATGTCTTTTGGCCATCTGTATGTCCTTTTTGGAGAAATGACTACTCAGGTCCTCTGTCAGTTTTTTAATTGGATTGTTTGGGGGGGGGTTGGTGTTAAGTTGTATGAGTTCTTTATAAATTTTGGTTATTAACCCCTTATCGGATGTACCATTGGTGAATATCTTCTCCCATTCAGTAGGTTGTCTTTTCATTGCGTTGATGGTTTCTTTTGCTGTGCAAAAAGTTTAGTTTGATGTAGTCCCATTTGTTTATTTTTTCTTTTGTTTCCTTTGCCTGAGGAGATATATTAGAAAGAATATTACTAAGAGCCATGCAAGAGAGTCTACTGTCTATGTTTTATGGTGTTAGGTCTTACATTTCAATCCTTAGTCCATTTTGAGTTTATTCTTGTATATGGTGTAAGAAGGTGTTCTACTTCCTTTTTTTTTGGCATGTACCTGTCTAGTTCCTAACACCATTTATTGACTAGACTCTCTTTACCCCACTGTATCTTCTGGCCTCCTTTGTTATAATCTATATGACCATATAGGCATGTAGACTATAAATTTATTTATGGCTCTTTATTCTGTTCCATTGACCTGTATGTCTGTTTTGTTGTTGTTGTTGTTGTTTGTTTGTTTGTTTTTTATGCCAGTACCACGCTGTTTTGATTAATATACCTTTATAGTATAGTTTGATTATCAGGTAGTGTGATCCTTCTAACTTTGTTCTTCTTTCTCAAGATTGCTGTGGCCATTTGGGGTCTTTTTGTGGTTCCATATAAATTTAGGACTATTTGTTCTAGTTCGGTGAAAAATGCCATTGATGGTTTGGTGGGGATTGCATTGGATGTGTAAATTGCTTTGAGTACTGTGGACATCTTAACGATGTTAATTGTTCCTCTCCACGAGGACAGTGCATGCTTCCATTTGTTTGTATCGTCTTTAATTTCTTTTCAATGACATATAATTTTCTGAGTACAGGTCTTTTATCTCCTTCATTAAATTTATTCTTAGACTTTTTATTCTTTTTGATGCAATTGTAAATGGGATTGCTTTCTCAGTTTCTCTTTCTGATGGTGTTATTGGTGTATAAAAATGCAGCTAATTTCTGAATATTAACTTTGTATCCTGCTACTTTACTGAATTCATTTATTGGTTCTAATTGATTTTTTTTGTGGAATTATAACTTTCAGTTAATTTTTAAAGGATATGTGGACTTTAGCTTTTTTGTTGTTGTTGATTAATAGCCTAAAATGATTAAGAGATTAACAACAGAGGCCCGTCTGGGCCCAGGGTGACTGATTTGGGTCGTGGTTGGGCTAGTCACTTGCTTTGTGACATTGAGCAGGATAATTTCCCTCTCTTTTCTTTCCTCATTTGCAACATAAGAATAATAATAACAAATATTACTTTAGAGCATTGACATGAGACTTGAATGAATATTTGCAAAACACACAGAACAATGCTGTCAGCGGTGTTTGTAGAATTAATTCGCCCTCTGAATTTCTTACGTAGGGTCCTTCCGACCCTAGTTTATGAAATGAAAATAAGTTCACTCTCCCTTTTCTGTAACTTCTGATCTGACACACAGATTTACATGCCTAGTTGCGAATGATGAAAAGAATTTGAGTCTTTTATGAGGAAAAAAATGAAGTTAAAACAATACCTCCTTTAAAACATGTGATTAGAATGCTTCTGTTTGTCAAAATGTTGTTCTTCATTTAAACATTTAGCAATTTTGTCTTGTTTTTCTCGTTTCAATCCACACATTGAAGATAAAACCCTGCAGGCAACATTTTATTATAATTATTTTGTCAGTGTCAAGGACGCAGACGCTCACATTCCATTTATCCATTGAGCATCATCCGACAATTTGCCAGGACCCCACTCTGTACCACTTTATGGACCAATAAACCCCCTGGGGCTTATCAATCAAAATATCAACTGTGTTGAATTTCATCAGAGAAATGGGGTAAAGATGTAAAAACATAAAAATACATACAATTACTCACAGCTCTAGAGATGACATTAATGCTGGCAATTTGCTAAACGGCACAGTTGATAACCAGGAAATTTGGGCCCCCTCACTGTCAACCTAGAGCAATGTCATTTCTCAGAGTGACAGCGGAATGGATGCTTAAAGATAATAAATTCATTAATCTTAGCCTCTTAACGTTTCAGAGGAATAATGAGAAGTGAATAAGTGACTCCAAAAAGATAAAAGGAACTCACCACCAGATGTCTCTACTTTGTAAGGCAATTAACAAAACAAACCAAAAAAAAAAAAAAGAGAGAGAGAGAAAGAGAGAGAAAGAGATTCAGAAAGAGGGTTGACTTAAGGCAGTGGTTCTTATCTGGGGATGATTTTATACCTTGGATGGTGACATTTGGCAAGATTGAACAGGTTATTGTTTCTTAGACCAGAAGGAAGGGTATTATTGGCATCTATTTTATTGGCACCAAGGATGCGATTGAACACCCCGTAAGACTCAAAACAGCGCTTCTGAACGAAAACCATCTATCTCAAAATGCAAATAGTGCTGAGGTGGAGAGATTCTTTGGGGGAATATTTGAGTTGCTTGATTGGTGTTGTAATTCACCATGCCTCCACCAGACTTTCTTCCCTCATCCCCCTTTTTCATGTGAAAGAGTGAAGGGTGATAAGAAAAATAGATCTGAGACGATAAACACCGTCTTTTTCAGCCTCCTACAGGCATGTCTATTGTAGTCCCTACAATATAATATTATTTACAATGTAGTTTCCTTTCTACTGGACTGCCCTCCTCACCGGATGAGGCCATCTCACCGAGAGCCCAGCCAGAATCATTTCTAGCTTCGTGTGCCTAAAGCTGAGTAGGCCCTGTGGCATGTAGCACACGCTCAATAAATGTCAGCGAGGTGGGTGATTTTATGAGCTAATCGTAAAGAGCATCACCTCTAAAAGGAGAATGAGGAAACTCTACATTAAGGAAGGTAAACTTCGGAATCAGGCCTATCATTTCTCTCAGTTATTCAATACTGTCATGTGCCAGTGTGCTTTGGTTCGCCCCTAAACGAACTTCTTCACTCCCTTTACATTCATTTATTATGCAGTGAGATGTTGTGTTTTGTTTTTTTTTTTTTTAATTCTTTGGAAGAAGTCACTAATATACTTGCCCAGACCAGCTTTTGTACTAACAGAGTTTATTGGTTTGTGTCAATGCAAACTAACAAAGGTTTTCTAGAGAAAAGGCAGTCTCTGCAGATAGGTGATGGGATGGCCCGTCCTAGAAAAATGACTGCATGTTACAAACTCGAACTTCCTATGTCGATGGTGGAGCTTTTCACAGCTATTTTGGGGCAGAACTACTGAAAGTTTTCATTCTTAAGGACATCGATTTATATGGAGTATAAAATGACACTGAAGGACATCATCCATTTTAATTAGGAATTTAGAAAAAGAATCGGCTCACCTCTTTTTGGGTAATAACTGTCTCGTGGATGGATTACCTGTGTATTTGTGACATCCTCTTCACTGAAGGATGGGACCCAGTGATCCCCGAGCTTAGAATCCTTCGCTAGAGGCTGATGGTCTAGATGCTGATGGTCTAGATGCTGGTGGTCCTCAGTTCTAATCCCTTCTATAGAGCAGAGAGAGACTCCGCTCCACCCCCACAGGTGTCCACTCCCTAATGCCGAAGAACCTGTGGTTATGTCACCTTACATGGCAAAGATGACTTCGCAGATGTGATTACATTGAAAGAGGGAGTTCCTCCTGGATTATCCTTGTGGATCCAGTGTCATCACATGAATTCTTAAAAGCAAACCACATCCCTCAGTTTGGGTCAAAGGGATGTGATTATGAGAAGAGAGTCAGAGAGATGCATATGAAAAAGACTCAGCCCATCATCACTGGCGTGAGGATGGAGAAATGGACCCTCCACCAATGAACATGAGCAGCCCCTAGAAGCTGAAAGGCAGGAAACAGCTTTCTCTCCAGACCTTCAGAAAGGAGTGCAGCCCACCTGACACCTGGGCGTCAGCCCAACGAGACCATGTCCCACCTCTGACCTATAGAATTTGTAAGATAAAAATGGTGTATAATGTTAAACCACCAAGTTCATGGTAATTTGTTATAGCAACAACCAAAAACGAATACTATATTTTTATTAATTTTGTGAGATCTTTCTTTGATATATTTTTATTTAAAATATTCTCTTTTTTAAAAAAATGAAATAATAGAAAACAGTGCATGGGTGGTATTTCCTTTTTCGCCAAAATAGAATATAGTCACCTTGTGTTTATCCCTCTAATCTTCTTCATTCATTCCCTCTGCCCTCTATCTCTTTCTCTCTTTCCTTCCGTATTTAAACTGTCATGAAACTTAATCTTGGCATGTAGATCAAGTCCATGCGTTTTATCTACACATGTGTTGCATGTGTGTCCTTCCTCGTCCTGTTCTGTACTCTCTGAGTCCCCTACACCCCACCATCCATGCTTCTGGTCAGGTACCTCTGCCTAGATTCTCTCTCCCCTCTCTGGGTCCCACCCTGACTGTGCCTGGCTAGCTCCTCATCAGGCTTTACTTGACATCATTTGATTCCAATTTTCACCCCCATGAAAGAGTTCCCTTGCTGACCTTTAGTCTCAAATCACATGGCGTGTTCAGCATCAACTACAGTGGCCTCAGTCACCATACCATTCAGTAATCATCTGTTTGCCTTCACCAGCAAATTGAATCATTGAATGTAGCTAGGTTGATCCTTATTCTTCTCCTGGGAGACCCAGCATAGTGCTGGAGAGATAGAAGATGCTAAATAAATGCTTATACAATGAATGAGTGCAAGAATGAATACGTGAGCAAATTAAATAGTAGTGATATCACATCATGAGATAATTCTCTACTGTCTCTTTTTCAAGTGTTATGCTTATTTTTTACTTAATTTCCTAAGGGACACAGTTTAGAGAGTCTGTCACTGATGTCTGCATGAGAAGAGAAATCCGGCGTATTGGTTTTCGGGGTTAGAGAGAAGGAAATAATGCCACATCAAGTTCACCTTCCAAGTACACTTTACTAATCACTAAGCACTGCTCGCCGTGTCCACAAACAGCTCTCTGGTGCCGGCTTCCAGCTCTGAGTCCTCACATCGTTCCTCCAGAGTGACAAGCACGTGACCTTCATACTCAAGATTTCCGTCTTCCTGAGATCATCTTTATGTCTTATGGTGTATGTGTCCTAGCTCAATCCCTCCCAGACCTGACCAACCTTATCTAAAATATGGCTTTCCCCACGGGCTATCCATTTATCCTGCTTTATTTGCTTTATTATTTTTTTTTGCATATTTATATAAAATGTCTACTATATATTTGTGTGTTTGTTTTTAAGCTTCTTCCCAATTAGAATACAAGTTCCACGAAAGCAGAAATTTTGTCTGCTTTGTTCAGTCCTCTATCCTCAGTGCCTAGAATAGTTCTATGTATACAGTAGGCAGGCAATACATGTAGCAGGCATACAATGCATTAAATACAGTAGGTAGTCAATAACGGTGTATGTTGAATGTTGAACATGGGTGAGGCAGAATTGTCCAAAGGCACAGGACATTCACTCACTTATTTAGGGCGGCATATTAACCGCACCTCACTTTATGCCCGCGATTGCTACGTACAAGAATTTGATGCATATCGTGTTTCTCAGTTGTATGCGGTTATGACCCAGGAAAGCACGTAAGGGTTTTTCTGCTCTTGTTTTTCTCTTGCGAACAGGAAGGTCCTGCCTTACTGCCCATCACGGCCTGCGGGAATGCAGCTGGGTTTGCTGTAGGTGTTAAAAGTTCCCGGATGCAGGTCCGGTTTAGCTTTGCTTGTTCCTCTAGCGATGCCGTTGACCTCCGGTTAAAAACCAAGGAAACAGAGAGAGCTGTGCCCAGGGACAGCAGAAGCCACGGGAACCTTTTCATTTTTGCAAGAGCTGCAGCTTCCTCCAAAACACCCTGTTTGTTTTAAATTTCTAGAGCGGAGTGAGCTGCCCATCTGCTGGGTTTGACCCTGAAATTTTTTTTTTAAATTTATTATTATTTATGCCTGCAGCACCTGGTCTTCCTAGGTGGTCTCCCATCCAAGGACTAACAAGGCTTAGCTTCTGAGATCAGACATCGGGCTTGTTCGGGGTGGCATGGCTGTAGACCATGGACCATGGCTCCACCGGGGTGGTGAACCCAGGACCTTCTGCATGCAAAGCAGATGTGCTAACCCCTACGCTAAGGAACCACATCCTGGATTGCTTTTTAAATGCAGAGTAACTGTTACATGAAGCCCAGGACTGGTTTTGTTAGCCCTGGGCTGCTGCTGTCTGCATTCTCTCCCCAGACGGGAGTCTCTCCCTTCACCTTGCTGACGCCTTCGAGGTGTTTGTCAACTCTGATCGTTTCCTTTTCTCACCTTGAAGCTTTTCCCTTTCCTTTTCTTCCAGACTGTAAATGCAGCATGGTGCTCTCATCCTCAAAGCAGAGACATCGCCTCTCTGCAGTCCCGTCTTCCTCTCTGACTTGGATGGCCCAAGGGTCTCCTAATGGCACGAATAAAAAATATACTTGCGGTGGCCTAGGCTGCAGGGTTTCCTGCCGTGAGTTATATTTGTGCTACTTCTCTGACCCACTGTTTACACCTCCATGCCCCCAGAAAGCATAGCGACAAGGGGAGCAGATTTTGCCAGCCCCAAATATACCTTTTGGGGAGTCTGAGTATGTTAAGTTGCTTATTTTATTGTTAAGATACAAAAAGACTCAGGAAGAGCCCTTTACCTCCCCTTTTGCTGCCTACATGAATTTGGATAGAAAAACCTGATTAAAGGAAGGGCATTGTCACCAGAGCATGGCCTGTGAACTAAGTGCCACGTGCTGCAGGAGCATGCAAAGCCTGTTGTCAGACCCCCTTCTGTGTCCTATTGTTTCCGAGTAGCCCTGGTGATGCCAGGAACTTATTTGCCAAATATTTGCCCCTACTTGGGAATTTCCTGCCTTCCCTGTAAATTCCAAACCACTGTCCCCCTCTATCTTTAGCTCAAGATGTCATAGAAGCCCCATTTGTCCTGGGGTTCCCTATTCTTACAATCCCTCTATGTACATAGGTAATAAATGTTCTTATTTTCTCCTATTCCTCTGCCTTGTGTCAATTTGATGATTGGACCAGTAGCAGAGCATAGAAGGGGAGAAGGAAAATGATTTTCCCTCCCCTGCGGTGGTCGGACTTTGGTGCCGTAGGTAATTGGTTCGCTCACTGGGCAAGGAGACCCGCCTGCCTGTGTATCTGATGGGGTTTTAGAGAATCAATGCTGCCTTTGAATTTGAAATTATATTTTCAAAGCTCTTAGATATCCGGGTCCACATTTCTTTGCCTGAAAAGGACTCAAAGGAAAGAAAGAATGTGTTGGCGATATCAAAGGCAGCATTTCCTTCTTCTTCACCCATCCTTCCGTCTCCAAGTGCACTGTCCACTGGGACACGGTATGGCATGTGCCTTGAACTTCACAGTTGGAAAGACAGGCGAGGTGAAGGGGACACGATCCTCTGTGAGACACTGGTTATTATTAGGGAGCTCATTGGCCGAGTCTAGGCTCTTAGTCAGAGGATGCTGTGAATGAGGTAGAACATTTCCTCTACCCTTAGAGGTCCTCTGGGCTGGTCTGATAATCAAATAGACGAGGAACAGATGAACAAATGAACACGACCAAGTTTAATTACGCATGTAGGTTTGGGAACCCCACACACGTGAGAGTCAGCGATCCCGCATTCATGAGATGTCCTAAGACAGGGAAAATGAGGGACACGTGACCTTCTGAGCTAAGCCTGAAGTAAGGCACTTCGGGGCTTCAGAGGAGAGCGAGGTCATTGGCAGGACAATAAGAAGAGCAGATGTTCTGTAATTAAAAGTTTGCCTTTACCTACAGACAGATCATAAAAAGTTACTTCTAGTAATAACTCTTACTGTGGGCAAGGCCCCTAACTTGAATTCTTTGAGGGAGAGGTAGACATTTCTTATGAGCCCTCAAGTCTCAGTTTTTTTCAGATAAAAATAATTCCCACACTTAAGTGGCATATCTTGGGGTAGGGGAGGGGCTGTCTTGAATCCTTTCAATGCCAGTCCAAGGTGATCAATCCATTCCAGTTTTCTTGGCGCCTTCTTAGTTTTAACACTAAAAATCATATGTGGTGGGCAACCCGAGATGGTTGGATGCCCTACAAAATCATTCAAACACAATTTTGGGTGCCCACCATGTGCCAGCGTGTCCCTCAAGGAGACTCGTGTTTTGGTCGGTCAGTCCTTTAGCTCACCCTCATCTGCATTCTCCTCCCTCATGTTTACATAAACCTTTAAAGGTTGCCCTTTTGTGAACGATTTCACATTCATGCCTCGCCTTAGTTATCCCAAACACGTGGCCTTCCATTAATCTGATTTTACTTTCTGCCATGACCTTGGTCTCCCATAGACCCGAAACGAAAATGCGATTTGGAGTGACAACAAAAACCGAATGTGGGTACATCCCAGAGAAAACAGTAACTCACGGGGGAAAAGAAGTACAGAATGCAAGGTAGCCACGTAGGGCTCTGCCCTGCCCTGCCCCGCCCCACCCCACGGAATATGCCCGCAGGTTTGCACAAATGCTGTTAAAATGTCAGAAGCAGGTGTTTCTTTTTTCTTCAAGCTAACGTAGGCATTCCACTAAATCCCTCCCAGGTGCGCAGACAGTATGTGGTGTAGGATTTCAGAGGTAATTATCGCTGACTGCATTGTGTGGCCAGTACGCCTGCCAGGAAGATGAGATAATACAAAGGGGGTGCAGCAGGGGCACCGGAAGGGTTTGGGGGACAATTTCATCATCATCAAACCTCTCAGAAAGCCTGTGAAGGCCACCCAAATTCAGCCATGGAGCGAAACATATTCACAGTATGCTTAACAACACGCAGGATGCAGGAGGAAGTAAGAATCGTAGCAAGGTCAGGCACTGGTGCTAAGGGCGGAGGAAATGACAGCACCACCCTGAGAAATTCGTGCCCCGTAGCTCTGTCCCCGTCCTGGGTTTGTTTCGCAGTGAGCTGGCTCGTAGTAACACTGAATATTAAGATACTTCGATTTTGATATTTAGATCCCAGTTGGGGTGCCCGAGAGAAATGCCTGGTCTGATTTTTCTAAGGGGAAAGAGAATAAGAGAACACATTATGCTCTGTGGTCATTGACTCATTAGCAATGTGTTTCCCGGCCATTGGGCAATGCCCTTAGAAGAAAGAGATGGAGAAAACTAACAGCAACAGAAAGCCAGCGCCCCAGTCCCAATGGGGCTCGAGATGCAGCACGAGCGTCAGACTTAGATCTAATTATTACCCGAGTTAATACAAATCACCAACGTGATAATGCCATCAAGGTCAGGTACCAGGATTTCTGAAAGCATGTGATAGGATTTGGACCTCTCGGGTGGCTTCTCTGAAAAAAGCAAAAATTAGGCTGAGATGGATAATATCTATGGCTATTTAATGCAAAATCCATATTTGGCACCGCTAACAGCTCTACCTGCTTTGTTCTGATTCTCATATGTCGAATTTTAGTGGTAGATATTATTCTTTCAACCCTTCTTTAATCAAGGAGGTACACCCCAGCCTATCTATAACCTTAGGAGGGATGTTTCATCATTATCAATAACCTAAGGAAGAATATTCCATTAAAATCCCCTGGAACAAAGGTGAAGAGAAGCAGAATTTATCACCCCAAAATATGCCTCTTGGGCATAACGATTATTTTAGGTTTAATATTTGTAAGAAGCAGCGGACACAGGGGAAGCTCCAGAAAGCTAGTACGAATTACCCTTTTGCAAGAGACGTATTTATTCCAGAAGTCTCCATGTGTAAGGGCGTCTTTCTCTTTGTACCACTGTGACTAAATCTCTAGAAAAGGATCGTTGCAGAAGGTAAGGAGTTAAATCCGCGTTAAAACCATAGCCTTGTTTGTTATGCTTTGCCACTAACTTCCCACAACAGACTCTCAGCCCCCGAACTATCTCTTTCGTCATTCGCTGAAGATGCTGTGTAAGGGGGTGACTTGGGCCATTTCTGAGAGTTGCTCGACTCTCTTGGGGAGATTCCATGTACGCGGGAGGTATACTTCTTATTCAACTACTTTCTCTCCTGTGAATCTTTTATTCCATGGGGGTCTCACCAAGAACCTAGAAGAGTCAAGAGAAAATTATTTTCCTCCCCAACAGACATTCCTGAGCTTCCCTTTGGCACCTTTGTGACTAGTGCCTAAGGCCTCGCAACCGTCCTGTCCCTGCAAAGACTTGACAACTCAGGTGTCAGCTGAACGAATGTATTTATGCCCAATACGCAGGCTGGAGCATTTGACCGAGAGAAGTTAGGGAGTGTGCTGAGAGTAGCTCGTGAGAGGCAGAGCCACGATTAGAACCAAGCTCTCTGTCTCCAACCAAAGGACGGGGTGGGACCACACTGGGATCAGAGGGCACAGCAAGTGCGTCGTGCATGGTCCTGCAGGGTTCCAGGCCGTGTCACCTCCCCGCGCCTCCGTGAAGGGGAGCACCTGCGTCTGCCTTCGGGGCGTGCGTTTCTCATGAAAGCAGGATGTGGACGGCGCCCTCCGCCTGCACCGTCGGGGACCGCATGTGACAGGCGGTGGGGAGTGGGCGCGGCCCTGGGGCACACGGCCCTTCCAGGGCACCTGTCTGGCAGGTGAAACTACAAACAAGCCCGTGCAGTCTGGGGCTGAGACCCCGGCGCTGGGCTGGCGGCGTGCTCGCGATTCCCCTCGGAAGAACTCGCCAGCATCTTTTGAAAGCCACACAGCACCAAGAAGCTTCTAAACAGCACAAGCACAAAAGCTTGAAACCTTGAGGCTTAGAAATAAAATACGTTAAGTGACTCCGCCGCTACTTACAGAGAAAATTTACATCAATTAATGCGCTGCTCGAGGAAGGCAGGGAGAGTGGTTTTCGTGTTATTTTTAATCTTTCTCTTCCCCTTCGTTTCACTAGCTATAGAGGGGCCCCCAAGAAGCAACTCCTTGTGATAAAACCCACTCGTGAGTGTGTTGAGACGGACCCCAGCTGGCCCCATGGCAGGCGACACACGGGGCCTCCCACGTGCCGCCGTGTGACAGCTGCCGGGCCCAGCACTGGGGCCTGCGAAGGCGTTGGTTTGCGGTGACTCAGGCTTCTGGGCCTTGAGATGCGACCGTTCATTCCAGGGTAGTTAGCAGTGGAAAGGAGTCAAGGTTTTGCCGAAGAGGAAGGTAGTGCTTTTACAAGCGCTGCCCTGTGTTACCTGGACGAAGCTGAATGCTGGAGGGGTGAGATGCCAGCAATCACACACGCGTGCTCACACACACGTGCGTGCACACACCACACACTCACGCACACACACTCTCTCACTCTCTTTCAAAGACACATATTAGGCTCATCAATGTGGCCCAGATGGGAGAGAGGTGCTTCGTTTTAATTGTGTGTTTTTTTGTTTTTTTGTTTTTTTGTTTGAAAAGGTGATATGATGTTGCTGGTAAATATTCCAAACAGGTTAAATAATTTTTTTAAATTAGCATAGTTTTTCATCCCTCTCTCCCACGTCACCCAGTTTTCCATTTGCCTTTCGAAGAGATAACATGGTGATTTCTTCTAAATTCTTTCAGAAATATGTGTTCACCATACAAATATATATTTCTCATCTCCTAACATGTACTTTTTTATACATACATAGTCACATGTGGACATAATTATACATCTTGATTTTTCTTTATTTCATAATATATCTCTGAGTTAGCCTACTTCAGTGATGATGGTGATGATGCTAGTGATGGTGATGATGGTGAGGATGATGATGATGATGATGCTAGTGATGGTGATGATGGTGGCAGCAAACACACCCAGATATACTACATTTTGTAAACCTAATATCATTTTAAGTTCTTTTCACATAATCCTAACAACATTCTATGGGAGAGGTGTGAGTATCACCCAGTTTGAGAGTTGCACAAAGGAAGATACAGAGCAGTTAAGTGATTTGCCCAAGATTACACAGTGGGAATTGAAATATAACTCTAACTAAACTCCATGCCCCAAACCACCCTGCAGCATTACCATTCAGTTTGAAAACACTTCTTCTCATTCAGCTACACCTATTCTTTTGCACGGCTACATAATATTCCTTTGAACGGATGTAGCATTTTAATGTATCCTGGCCACTGTTATGGTGTCCCAGATTTTTTTCCTATATTTTTGCTATTGCAGGCAGTGTTTCAACCTTTCAATATATCACTACATGTCTTTGGACTTGTGCTTTGTGCATATATTTGAAATATTAAGGAATCAAGGTATAATAGTAGATTTGCTGTTTTGTTGTTGTTTTTTTAAATGCAGAAGCTTATTTTCTTTTTACTGACAGGAGAGCCAGAGAAGGCTTATAGAGCAGGACGTTTGATGTGTCTCTGCTCTTGCAGCCAACTCACCATGTCCTGTCACAACACCAGCGCTCACCAAATATTTGTTAAATAAGCAAACTAAAGCTGCCATGTTTTGAATAGTTACACAAAATCTATCAATTGGGCGATTTAATAATATATATTTAATAATATATTTTGATTTCTCAGATCTCATTACATTTCTATAAACCAACCCACCACCATCCTCATTTGATAAATCAAGAAGGGAAACTTACAGCCTCAGAGATAAGAAGTAAGAGCACCGTGTCTGCACTAGAATCCAAATCTGTACATTTCCCTTAGGCTCGGCCTCAGCAGATTTTGACCCAGAGATTGCCCCCACTTTACATCCATTTGTATAGGATTAGTGCCAATTTGCAAGGGAAAATGTTAACTTTGATCATCAATCAAAATAAAAGGATGCCTGCCATGCCTGACACAGTGGGACACGACATTGTGACAAATGCCCAGTCCTCCATCACCTCACAAACTGCTGACAGGCACCCCGGGAGTGGGGAGTGACTCATGCTATCACCGTTGCCTTTTTTTTTTTTTTTTTTTGCAGATTAGGAAAAGAAACTTGGAGCAAAGCAAAGTTTAGTAAATCGCCCACTATCACAGAAATTAACACATGACAAGGGAAGACTTAGTTCCAGATGTGACTGTCTCCGAGGCCCACAGCCCCGAATGCCACTTCTCTACCAGAGATTAGAACAAGCGTGATGTCGAACCATTTTGTAAAGACCTTGAAGATGACACGTGTGCGTTTGGCTGAATCTCAGATGCATCTGTATTTTCTAGGGTTTTTCTTCCTTTATTTTCAAGAGTCTTCACGATCCCTCTCGAGGAATCTGTCTCAGTTTCTATGATAATGAGATCTATCATAGAGCAAATATTCAGTTGTTTAATAAGGAACTACATATATATTTTTTAAAAAAAAAATAACAAACACACCAGCATTGGCCTTTACTTAATCATCACAAACACCGAGCTTATGAATATTTCATGCTCCCTCATTTCTGCTGAGAGGGTGAGCATCCTGCATGTCTATAGCTCCAGATTATGCAAGGAACAATGGAAAGCATATGTTTTGTGTGTTTTCTTTAACAATTTGATGATGGAAGAACACCTGGCAGTGGTGAACATAATGTAAGAAACGGTCGCCTTTTGTTATCTGAGTGCTTGAAATAAAAATCTCAAATGGCAAGTTGTAATCCAAACCGCATAATTATAGGAGACTGTATAAAAAGGTGTACATTTTGAATTCATAAATCTAAGTGAGTCTATCTTCAGGGAAGTAAAGTCTTTTCAATTTTCCACAGCAACTGCCCCCATCAACACCATCACCCCAAATACTGTAGACGCTGTTCTGCTCTCTCAGATGCTGGAAAGTTCTGTTTGGGGTTCAGTTGTTTCTTTGTCTCTCCCGTCTTCTTTCGGTTGATGAGGATTAGAGTTTTTGTACGTAATCTGAAGGAGGAGCACGCAGTTCAATGGCAGCATAGAGCAAGGGACCCAGATGACGGATGGGGACCCCAGAAAGGCCTCCTCCAACCTGGACGAGGGCATCTGTAGTTTACTTGGCAAAAGAGTGGGATGTGGAGGAGGTTATGGACATTGGAAGAGCCCACTGAAGAAGCTGGCACTTTCTAGAAGCTGGAGAGAGGCAGTGTGGTGACAGCATAGTGACAGGATGCCGTGGTGTGAGGTAGGCAGAGACTGGAACTGTGGTAACAGAAAGTGTGAGCGATTTGCCCCCAAATGGTCTCAAGACATTGATAGATGTGAAGCTAGGGAGACACAGTCTGTTTGTAAAGATCATGGGCATTCCAGCTGCTGAGTGCTGAGAGGGGAGGGGTGGGGAGAGGGAGGAGGGGAGAGGGGGGATGAGAATTTAGGACATAAACGCAGTAGTCCAGATAAATATTATGTTGCCTGGAGGCCGGGATGAGAAGAGTGCCAGTGAGCAGGAGAGGAGTGGATGGACTCAAGAGGCATTATGGGAGTGAGACATACAGACGAGAGTGATGGATTAGACGTTGTTGCCTGTATAAAGCCGAGTGTGTCCAGAGATTGAGAGATGAGTGACTTGGCAAACTGGGGAGCTCGCGAGTTCTGTGTTGTAGTTTATACCATTATTTCAAATTCTGTTTTACTTCCTGAGAATTTGTGGCTAGGAGAGAAAAGCACTATATATATATATATATATATATATATATATATATATATATATATATATATATATATATATAAAGGACCACTCCCAAATTGTGCCTCACAATGCCAAGACTTACGTGCACATCTTCATGGCAGGAACAGCACAGCTCTCTCTGTTGATGCACTGTTGTATTTTCAGAGCCTGCTGTAACGCCTGGATGCAGACAGGGTGCCCAGAAATTTGTCTGTTATGGCAGATGAGCAGTGCTCCCCATTCTGGGCTATAAGAGTCTTGGGGAGGGAGACTGTTTTTTTTTTTTCCCCTTATCTTTTTGACCCTCATCCTTCCTTATTTACTTCTAAACACATACCTGAGTTTCTCATTTACGAGCTATTTTATGGAGTAAGATAGAGATTAAACTTCGTAAGGGAAAACAACTATGTAAGAATAGCCAGGAAAAAAGATAATAAACTTTGAAAAGAAAAACTATAAGTGTCTAGCCCAAGCAAACATTAATACGTACTATAAATCTTCTATAATTAAACCAGTGTGAAATGGGTACATGTATAAACAAATATGAGTGGAGCAGGAGGAAAAGCCCAGAAATCGTTGTGATTATTCATGGAAATTTAGTCTATAACGAAGGTGGCATCTCAAAGTAGTGGAGGAACAAAGGACTTTTAAATAAATGGTGCTGGGACAAACGGGCAGCCATTTGGAAAAAGATAAAATTGGATCCATATTTCACACCCTGTATAGGAATAAACCCTAAATAGATTAAAGATCTAGACGTAAAAGTATGAAATTATACAAGCACTAGAAGGAAACATCTCAGCTCCACTTTAAACATGGTGGAGGAAAAGTCTCCAAACTCTGACGCCCAAGCCAAAAGCAATAGGAGAAAGACTGATACATTTTACTATAATTCACAAGAAGTTAACCTGGCAAAAGACAGCACAAATGAAGTCGAGAGAGAAGTGAAAACCGAGAGAAAATAGACACAACACATCCCACGAAGTGCTAATTTGCCAAAGAAGAGATTTTTTAAAATCTTTAAAATGGAGACGCAAAAGGCTCATAAGCTGATTTTTTAAAAGGGGAGAAAGATGGGTAATGGACGAAAGAAGATCTAGAAAGGGCTCTTCGATGTGATGCAGCATGCGTCGTCACCTGTCGGACCCGCACAGGGTAAACAGGCGACGGCACATTCTGCCCGCGAGGCTGTGGGGGATGCTGCACGTGGGAACGCGGTCAGGCACAGCCCCTCGGCAAGGCGTGGGGGGACCTGGCAAAAGCCAGCAGAGCTGCGCAGGCGCACACCTTTGGTCCTGAAGTTCCCCTTCTAGGAATGCACGGTGCAGGTGCATGCAAACACTGCACAAATGGATCTATTGCAGCATCGTTTGTAATTGCAGCATTTCGGAGAGAACCCTAGGACCGCAGTTCCTTAAACGGTGGCGCGCCCCCGACAGGCAGTAGTGCGCAGGTGCAAGAAGACCCCGGGCGCGTCCTGCAAACTGACTCGGGAACACGCCGCTCAGTGAAAACAGCAGAGTGCGGAAAAGCATCGGGTACCATCTCCTTTCCATCAGGAAGAGGACTGTCAGACGTCTACACGCATCCGTTTATCCGTGTCAGCGCAACGCAGGTTGAATGAAGACGGGACTAAATAGGCGGGTTACTTCGTGGAGAGGGAGGGGAAGGGTGGACAGAAGTGGGGAGCAGCAGGAAAAAGAGGGGGAGACACTGCTCTGAGGGAACCTTATTGTAGCACATTGACACACCATCGTGATGAAAAAAAATACACACAAAATATAAACGAAATCCACAAGGATGTGAGGGGGACCCAATGTGTAATACAAATGGTAACACATGAACCTAGTTGTGTCACAAATGAATAACAGCACCTCAGGGAAGGGAGAGATGAAGAAGAGAACTGAACTAAGCAACTCTGGAAGGCAGAACTTGGCCTTGATACTCAACGGCTAATGGCAAATAAGAACTTTTAAAATGCTACGCATTCGTTCTCAGGGAAGCCATTATGAAATGAATTTATGTGTCTACAAGGATTAAATAAATAAGTAAATATATCATAGGTACTGTAGCCAGGTTTCTCCCTGTCAAAGTAAAAATTTAGAAATTAATAAGAAATAAGTCCTAATATGTAATGCACAGCAAACTACAGCTAATAATATATATTCAAAGTTGCGAAGAGGGTAGATTTTAAAAGTTATCATAATAAAAACAATTGTAACTATATGGTGATGCCTATTACTAAACTTATTGTGGCAACCATTTCATACTATATACATATATCAATTCATTGTATTGTACATCTTAAACTAATACAATATTATATGTTGATTATGTCCAAATGAATGTGTCTACATGTGGTTTTCCAAACCGGATTAACAGGACTGAGAGACGACAGACAGAAGTAGAATCATCAACTTCAAAATTTCAGCATCATCTATAGACTGAGGAGCTATTTTTTTTTTTTGGTATGTATTATTTCCTAATAATATCATGCACAGGCATTCAATGAGAGTATCTGTTCTAAGAGAAAATGGATACAGATATCATTAAGGAAACTAAACAACTATGATCATTAAAAAAAAATGAAAGAAACCATGTACCCACAGCAGTAGGTGTGATCTAATCCAGGGGTTAGGAAAGTTTTTCTGAAGACAGATAGTAATGCATATTTTAGGCTTTGTGGGCCAAGAGGCAAAATCAATACTATTATTAGGTACTTTTATCAAAAGAGAGAAAATATATTTTGACAAGTCTTTGATACATTTCAAAGTATAAAAATAATAATTTTATAATTAAATAACAAAATATTAATAAAATAGGAAAGTATTATTTCTGTAATACTCAACTAATAATTACATGAATAAAATTCTTTGTGGGGAGAGAGAACATTTTGCTTAATTGGAATTCAAAGTCAATTAAGCGAATTGATTGCAAGTGCTCATCTGTATAAAACATTCTTAGTTCACCCCAAACAGGTGGCTGGTGGCATTTTGTCCCCAGGCCATAGCTTGCCAGCCCCTGACCTGGCCCACGCCAACACCTCTACCTTTATCTCTGCCCCCCACTCCCAGATCACCCTGCTCCAGCCTCAGTGGCTGCTTTTTCATTGCTCAAGTCCCCCCGCCCCCGAGTTTCTCCCTGTAGATGGGCCCTTACACCTGTCTCTCCCAGGTACGCGGTTCCCACCCTTCACTTACTGGTCACACCATTCAAACCTCAGGCCAAACATCAGTCTCTTAGGGCGGCCCACTCCCACCATCCGATCTCAGGGGCCAGCCTCCAACGCAGCCATTTTTTTTTTTACCCACTGCCACTTTCAAGTCTCTAACATCACGCTTCTGTATTTGTTTAAGTGTCTTTCCATCAGAGGGTTAATGTCTGGCGGAATCCAGTGAACTAACCACTGCTTGGCGCGGAGCGGCTTCTTAATAAATACTTTAATCAATAATGATAAGGAAAGAGAGAGAGAGGGAGAGAGAGGGAGAGAGAGAGAGAGAGAGAGAGAGAGAGAGAGAGAGAGAGAGAGAGATTACTATAACCCACGTACTGCAGATGCCATATAACGAACCTTGGGCAGAAAGCACACAGCAGTCACAATGGGTGTTCCAGATCCTGAAAGACACCCCCACATTGTGCAGGGTCCCCAGGGAAAGCGGCCAGGGGCAGCCTTCATTTGAACGTCAGTTTTGGGCCTGTTATTAACTAGTTCTGGGTCTGGAATCACTGCTAGTGGTTCATTGAGCTTCTGGATTGACCATTGGAAATGAACGAGCATCTGACGGATGCAAACAGCCACGCATGCGCATATGCATTCTACGCAAACTGCGTTGCAAAAACAGCAGAACGACGCATTTAAAACGCACGACCTTACAGCCCGTCACCTAATCCGTTTGTTCAGAGTCGTGTGTATGTGAGTCCCTGCATACAAAGATGTGTGAGATCACGTGCTGGTGACCAGTTGCCTCTGAGGATAAAAGATGGCCTGTTCTAAATGGCAGTTCCATTTCATTCTCCATGGTAAGGTGCCAACAGCTTAGCATCCACACGATACAAAAAGCTACTAGGAATATGGAGACATGAAAAGGGAATGGGAAGCTAAAATTAGAAAAGATTCTAAAATTATCATTGTCACAAGCTTGTAGGAGAAAATGAGCCATCTTACCAAACATGGCAGTGAAGAGAAAACTTGTAAATTAGATTAGTAACCTCAGCAAAGACAAAAAATAAACAGAAAAGAACAAAGTCAAGCACCACTTGTGACTAACCTTGAAGAGACCAACTCTTGATGGATTAAGTAGCCTACCTAGAGCACATGTCTGTCTAGCGATGATTAACTGCTGAATTGAAAATGAATTTATGTGAACTTCAGGGCACCCATTTGCAAGAGCACATATATTAAAACTTTTATAGAATAACCCTTTACATGAAAGTCAAATAGGGAACACTTTTGCTTCCCCTCAGGGAAGCCAGAGAGGATCATTCAAAAATCATTGGAGTGTTTACTTTGTTTCAAAATCATTTGAACAGTTTAAAAAATATTTCGTAGATACCAAAAGTAAAAAAATATATGTATCATCTACAATTCACTTTCCCTACTATTCAGCTGACTTCATCATCTGGGCAATGCCCGTTTCTTTGTTTTATGCCCGTAAAATATTACATGGTTACAATAATGGCTATCATAAATAATTTTTTATTCTGTTTTTTTTTTATTCTATTACAAACATTCTTAGGTAGCTATATTACCTGTATTGTCATTTTTTATCACAACCGAGTAGTCCATATCAACATTATATGATTGTCCATTTTGTATTTTTTCCTAATTTTTTCTCTATTAAAATATTATTAAAGATTTTATATTGTTTTTTAAGGGAAGCCATTTAAAACTTATTGTTCTGTTACAAACGAGCTTGAAAATAATATCTATCAATCCAAAAAGAGAATTACCCACAAATGTCATTTTGAAAACATCAGTGTTTTCTTCACATGCATCTTCAATTTTGTGCCAAAAATTTTGTATTCTATACTTTCCATTGACATTACGCCCAGCACATTCTTCTGGTTTCTTCAGGGATTTCTGGTACCCTACCTACAGTTACCATGGCTCGCATTAGTCTGTGTTGGTCTCATTAGGTGATATCCTGTTCTCTGGCATCAGTGCTCTAATGAACTCATGTCCGGGCTTCTCCCAGGGGGGTGTAAGCATCATGCAGTGCAGGACCGGGCCTGGCCTGTCCAGGGCTCTCTGGGCCGGGCCTGGGATGGTGCCGGATTCAGAGTGCGCACTCAATCAGTAATTGCGGTCGAATGAACGAGTGAAAATCAGAGTGAGCGCCGAGCGAGTGACGGGTCCGCATTGCAAATCCCAGAGGCTAATCCCAGAACTGCTAGTATGAAATGGGTGAATAACCTCCCTGCTTTTTTCTTTTCTGCCATCTCTCTATGCTAGTGTGGTGACACCACTGAGTCTTAGATTCTTTAAGGAACTGTAACTTCTTATGGCCGCCAAGGACTTAATGGTAAATTTTCTCCACTCCACCAGAAACGGGGAAAGTTTCTTTCCCAAGATCTAGCAGCAAACCAAGTGCACACACTGAGTCTACAGATATGTGCCTGTTCTCAGCTGTAAATATTATGACCTACTATTCTATGATGCTGTTTTAAAATATTTTGGTGCCGTGAAAAGGACGTGAGTTTTGAAGTCATCTTGGCAGATGCCGTGATCTTAATCCTACGGTTTTTCAGCGTGTATAACTTGGTGCGAGTTACTTCTCCTCTCTGCCTCAGTTTCGTCTTCTGTAAAATAGAGGGAAATGATGTCCTTTCAGATGGTTTGGTGATGACTAAGGATTAAGTAAATTGATATAAGAAATGACTAGACATCTATATTTATACATAATATTTGGAGTGGTGCTTTGTACATAGAAAATAGTCCATAAATGTTAACTATCATCATCATCATCATCATCATCATCATTGCAATTCAAAGGTAACTTTTTTGCTTTGAAATTAAAATACCTGCGTTTACAAAGCAGTCCTTTAAGCAAATGGCACACATCTGAGGCGATCCCTTGAATATCCTTCTTACTTATTTGCATCGCATTATGCTCTTCACTAAAAGAGAAAAGGAAGAATGACCGATACTTTGCTAGAAATGGCACAGAACGCTGGGCTTGACTGTGCAACCACCTTAGTCAAGTACCTGTCACTCATATCCTATGTGCTCAGGGCAGGGCGTGGCAATGTTAAGCTGCACTGCCTTTGACTATAAAAACCCCAGGGGCCCAATTATGTAAATTCTTATGGAGCTCAGGAGCCGGTCCTGCCAACCAGCAGACATAGCAAACGCTGAAGCTGTAATGAAGATGCCTCTGTTTCTGATAAAACGGCTTCTGTCTCCAAGCGATCACTTTAGGACCAAAGGTTCTCTGCCAAGGTGAAGGGGATTTGTGTTTTCACCCAGACTCACAAATCATGTGAAAAAAAAAAAAGAAATACTACCTGAGGCAAGGACTCCTCTCTCATATGCCAGGGCACTCATAGGCTCTAGAATATTCTCCCTCTTAGGCAGACCTGTTGGAAATCTTTTCATAAGAAACGCACTTTCTTGTACCGACTCACCTCCTACCTTTTCAAAAATACTTTTTCCCATCCAAATACTCATAAAGTCATGATGAGCTGGTAAAATCTGAACACGAATTAGAATCACGTGATCACGGTTAAAAAGGTAACCCACTTTGTATGAGTGTAATCCAGGCCATAGATAAGAGACGTCACCCACAGGAGTTTCATTATGGATAGCGTGGTCAAGGTGAGCTGAGCCCTGCTGGAGTAACCTACTCCAAAATCTCCGTGGCTTAAGCAAAAGAGTTTATTCCCCACTCACACCCATCCCGCTGTATTCTTGTGGCTCATAAAGGCTACTCTCTTTAAATGCTCACTCAGAGATCCAGACCCTTCTCATCTTTCGATCCCATCATTTTGCATTGTCTGTGATCGCCACTAGTGGGGAAGACAGAGAGCCTGGGGACCTCACCCCCATTCTGTTAGGCTTCGGTTTGCTTCAGACCGTAGGCCACCACTGGATATAACACCCTGCCTAACCACAAGGAAAAGGGAAAGTATTCAAAGGGGGGATCATGTATTTAGTGAGCAGTAGAGTGCAGTGATATAATACCCCAAATCTATTCTGAGAAATATTAAGGCTGTAAGATATTCTGTAGGAAAATGCAAAAGGGCGGGGCATCCAGTTAACAAAACATTTTATGATATGACCCTTTAAATTCCCCACTTAGAAATTCTCAATGCACATCAGCCTGGTGTCAGCTCAGAGAAACCATTCTGCAAATAAGCATGATTATCTTTGCTTAATCCACTTTCTTTTTTTTGCAAATTCAATAGACCATTGAATAAATTCCTTTTTATTACATCCATGAACCTAACTTCTCATTGAACCCACATTAGAAAAATACTGCATTAGGCATCTTGAAATACTACAAAGGAAAACATGATGGACACTTAATAAATATTTAATGACAGAACATTAAAGGAATGAGTGAGGAGTTACTTTTCAGACTCAGGAGAACCCGTTAAACCAAAAGTTGGGAACGAAAATTCTGTACAACACCTGCATCAAACTTGAAAAATAAAAATCCTCGGTCAGACAACTAGCTTTCGGTTGCAAGATGCTCCCTACGGATTTTGATGTTTTTTTTTTTTGTTGTCACTATTTCCACGATGTTGACTTAAGGGGTCTTCAGTGTCATCAGCCACATCCCATGTGCCCACGATTTCACAGCGGGATCATCAGGGAATGATGCCCAGCCTGCACGATGTACCCTACACTCTCGTTCACACGGGTTCTCAGTAGAAAACAATGCCCCATTGTGATGGAGAGAATCAGAATTGCCTGTAGGGTCAGCCATGCTCTAGCTAGTGTTCCATGCAGACTCACCTCACTGACCCGTCATAGGGAGACTCCACAGCGGACAGCCGTGACTCGCCACACGCTCCATCTCGGGGAGGCCATGAGCACTGATCCGGCATTGTAACGAGCGCTCATGGTTTGCCTTGGGTCCAGAAAGTGGCTGGTTGTTGGCAGCAGACTCAGAAACTGGGAGGAGAAAACAATATGGAAGCGATATTATTTCCCATCTCATTTCTCCGGTCCAGAAGGGTGGTAATGCTGAGCGATACCACACAGAGGAAAGATTAAATGTAATAGCATACTGTGCACGCTCTGCACCAGAAGTTATTACTCTTGGCACGGCAGAGGCAGATGGCTGGCGCTGGCCGTTGCCGGGAGGTGTTAAGTGGGTAAGTAGTACTGAGGAACAGGGGGGAATGACAGTAATGAACTGCTTGTAATGCTGTGAAAACTCAATGAATTTGATTAAACACAGATGCAAAACGGTTTCCTGGGCGACCATCGGCCACGATCGTTTATGCTGAAATGGGCTTTCTCTCTCTCTCTCTCTCGGCGACACGTGCGACAGGAAAACCTCTGCTGCTGCTGCCAATCTGTTGAGCATCTTGACGAAAAGAGCGACAAAGGCAGATCAGAAAAAGCCCCGCCCTCCTCGCCTCCCTCTGTCACCAGGACGTGTGCATACAGCTGTCTAACTCTGTGGAGGAAGGTTCCAGAAGGAGCAAGGTCAGCATCACAAGTCATTTTGACCCCGGAGAAACAAACTTGTATAAAGTTTTCATGAGATCTTTATCCTATATTCTCAACGACTACACTAGCTATCTTAGATTAAGGCATATACAGTACAGTTTACTTAATAGAGACAGAACAGATGAGACTAAAGCAGTAACGGAGTAGTTACATGTAGGAAGTTTGCAGGCTCATGTCGAAAGTAGGGAAGAGATGAGGTTAGGGAAACATAGATCAGGATGGCTCATTACAGGTTAGGGTCCAGGTGTGGTTCCAGGAGCCACGTGAGCATGCCAACCCATCGTTACTTTTTATATGATAAATGCAGAGATGGACAGTATCCGTTTAGAAAGGTCTAACCATTTGACAATTCTGTTGAATCTAATACTAAAAAAAAAAATGGACTCTGTATCATTTTTTTTAATTTTTATTTTTCTGGTAATGCGTTTTTATTATACTTTATAAAGTTCTGTGACAGATTGGGAATTTTACCTCAAATAGTTGCAGAATCAATAAATCGGAGTTGCACAGGCAGATTCAGTCAGCCTTTCGTGAAAAATTTATGACTTTCAGCAAATTACCAATCTATCCATATTTTGTTTTTTTTTAATATTTAATAAATATTCGATTATATTATTATTACATAACTAGATACAACAGGGACCACTCACATAAACTATTGAAAAGTTACTAAAATATTTAGATAATCCATGCCTACTCATTTGAACAGTGTATAAGTCGATCGATCAATTACGTTCAATATTGTATAAGAATGAGAGGATAAGGTAACAGACACCCTGGCTTCATCCCTGTTTTCGGTTCATGCACCAAATGTTTTCTGAGCATCAGCCTTGCTCCAAATATAGTTCCAAATGCCGAGGATGTGCAAGTGAATGAAAATTACAAATATCGCTGCCCGTGGGGAGCTTCTATTTTAACAAGACTACAACTGATACAGAAGAGAGATAACCAGTAAGGAAACCGTATCATCTATTCGAGATCGCAAATTGCTACGGAGAAATAAGAGAAAGAGGGCGTATTTTAAATGTGGGGGTCAGATCGGTTTCTCATTAAGAAAATAACGTTTCAAAAAAGACAAAAAGGAGGTGACATTAGCTGCGTGGATATCTGGAGAATTTGTATTTTAAGGAGAAGTAACAGCCAGTGCAAACGCCAGAGTGAGTGAAGAAGAGAGACCAAGAGCAAAGTGAGTAGACAAGAACGAAGAGGCAATTCCAGCCCAAGAGGCCATGAGAGGACCTAGTTTTTCACTCTGAGTGACGTAGGAGCCATTGAATGTTTGAAAAGAGGACAGACCTGGTGTTACTTATAAAGGATTATAAGGTTATTTCGGTAATCCAAGTCAAAGATGACCCTGGAACCAGCCAAGGTGGTCGCAGTGAAGAAGGTGAGAAGTGGTCAGATTCTGGGTATATTTATAAGGCACAATCAACAGGATTTCCTGACACAGTGGGTATAAGGTTATGAGGCAGAGAGAAAGAAAAATCAAGGACACTTTCGAGATTCTTGGTCTGAGCTACTGGAAAAGTACTGTCACCTGGGATGGTACGAGCTGTGGGTAGAGCAGATTCTATGGTGGTGAGGGTAAATCGTGGGTTTGGTCTGGGACATGTGAAGTCATGCCTGATGATGAGACATTTAAGTGTCTTAAGATGTCAAGTATGCAATTGGAGTTCAGAGATTGGAGGAAATATAAAATTGGGGATCGCTGGAAATAAATTCATTTAATCCTGTAAACCTGGATGAGATCACTGAAGGATGGTGTGTGGATAGAGAAGAAGATGGCAGGCTGAGACCCAAGACCCTTGGGCACCAGGAAGGTACGAGAAGAAGAGGAACTGGCAAAGGAGTGACGACGGGACAGGGGTACAATCGATAGAGCGTGGGGTTGGGGAAGCCACGTGAAGAAAGCGCATTGGGGGAAGAACTCACCAGCTGTGTCAGACGCAGCCCATGGTCCTATGAATCGAGGACTGAGACCTTTGGGTTCAGAAACGTGGGGCTCACTGGAGACCACGTGTCGATGTGACAGTCCGTGGAACGGTCTGTGGAGGGACGTCCAAAGGAGGATGAGCAGAGATGAATCGGAGAGCAGGGATAAAAACAAGGACTTTTTAGCACAAAGGAGCCAATCTGTACATGGAGCGATTGCCCGTAGCAGAAGAGGGGTCGAGAGAGGTATTGTACATTCACCTTTTGAGGGAGCTGCTTCTGGAGAAAACGGCCAGTAGGTCACAAAGAGGGACAACAAAACCGAGGTGGTACTCCGATGAGCAAGTCCGGGAGACGAAGTAACGGAGCCAATAGGACTGAGAACACCCCCAAAGCAAGTACAGGAACCACCGTACGGGCTGCTTATCCGGCTTTGAGGGCCGCACTCTCGAAATCCTGGAAGGATGCTCACCAGCAAATTGCACAGGCATCTGTTTGCAGATGCGACGTCTCTGTAATAACACGGAGCCATTCGTACAATCACCCATTTCTTCAAACAAGCAATTAATACCGATGCTTAAATACGGAACGGATGGGCGTTCCCGCTCACTTGCTCACGAGCTCCTCACATCCCAGCTGTGATTAAGACGTGGCAGAGACCGTTCTCGAAGGTGGTGGGTGCCAGACCATCTGCTGTGGTCTCAGCTGTCGTCGGTTTCACATTGGCGTGTTTAACTGGAGGTAGAAGTGGAAAATTGAAAAACGCCCTTTTTCTTTTTGTTTTTTTTCTTTCAGATCCTTTTTCTCTAATGAAGGGAAATAAAAAAATACACGTGTGTGTGTGTATATACATGTTTACATACATAAATACATATAAATATGAATAGTAACTAAGAATGATTTATAGTTATAATGATATAGTTTACATGCATCATTTAGTAAACACATAGTAAATATATGTAAATATGTAAACATTTACATATTTACTATATGTAAATATATAGTAAATATATTTACTACGTATAGTGAATATATAAATAATATAAGTATATAAAAGAATATATAAATATTTATAGATATCTTTGGCAAATATATACATATGTTTATATAAATATTTTGTATTCTATAATATTTTTTGGTATTTTTATTTTGTAAACTTGTTATAACTTGTATGTAATGTGCAGTATTTTTTAATATTACAGTCCTCATATTAAATATCATCATCCCAGAGGCAGAATATCGACGGAAAACATTGTCACTCATGTCGCAGTCCACGGATGTGGTCTTTTAAGTCATTCAGGATCCCAAGCTTCTTGCCTCTTGGGACTTTGCTTTCCTTTGGGTGTCAGAGAAAGCGTATCCTCTTCTTAACTGCCATGGCCGAAAAGTGACAGATGTCACTTCAATTCACAGTCCATTGGTGAGAACTAGTCCTAGGGCAACCTTTAGATATGAGGGGGCCTAGGGGATGCCGCCATGTTTCCTGAAGTTGGCCAGCTATGTGAGGACACGGTGCCACCGTGGTGGCCGTCCGGCTCTCTGCCACAGGGAGTGAGAATCTCAAGGTCAAAAGAACTTATATCACTCTCCGATGCTCGTTGTTGCCTAGGTGATATTTAAAAACTGAGAGTTCTTCTATTTAGAGAAAAAGCAAAGGAAAGACATAAGAATGTTCTAAAGTACTCAATCTCGGATAAATTAGAGCCCTCCGCATATCAATTAAGGTGAGGAAGTTTTCAGTTCTTTCCTTTTATAGAATGGGTCCGCCTAGCAATCTGAAAATGAGCCATAAACCTTGCCCTTAACCACAGCTCACGACCAGCATATTCGGACCATATGGCATTTGTCACTTTCCTGTTTACAAGATCACGTTAGGAACTGGTGGCAGTGATGAAGAAGGGTCGACCTCAGTGACATTCGAAACAATGACAACAGGAAAAATAATGACCTGGGACAGCGACTAAAATTGAGCTTTGGTTAAAGACTAGGAAAATGGCCCTTCCTCATTATAAGTATAATCGTATAAAATATTAAATGTTTTCTTCGTTTTGACACTTTGATCACATCACATGCTCTTTACATAGTTATTTCTCTGAATGATTTTATGACTTCTTCCGTTGATCAATTGATGTGAATACATATATATTACAAAATATAGAAAATATATAAATATGTTAAATACAAATTGTCATCTTTTATTTACGAGCGTGGCACCTCACCGACATGCCCCAGGGAAAGGAATGTGAAAGCCTTTTCTTTCATGGCCCACAAACTAAATATATACAATTTTTACTTGTCAATCATACCTCAGTAACCCTTGGGGGTGGGGAAGAACTTGGACTTCTCAGCAAACCCAATTTGCTCACTTCTCTCTCCCTCCTCTTGTCAAAACCATATTTTCATAAACATTCACACACGCTAAATCTTGCAGAAGCCGAATATTAACTAGTCTTATTTTTTTCTAATCACTGGCTCATTTAACATGAAGAAGTAAATGACATCCTAACTTATTTCATTTATTTTTTATATTGCTTTTTTACTAAAACCGCAGAAGGGAAAGGCCGTAGGTATCATAACGTTAAAGCATGAATGATGAGCTGCATGCAAATGCTCCGTTAATCACCAAGGAACGCCATTTTGGGGTTTACACGCCTTCTTTACAGCGGCAATAAAGACTGGGAGATATTTTGGCATTAATTTTTCACATAAAATGTTAATGAGAGGCAGAATTGATGACTCTTCTTTTCGTTTTGGATTTTAACAGATAGTCTGTGCCGTAGTACTGTTTACCCTAAGGACGGTTTCTTAAGTAGCAGAATCCCAAAGACTTCGTAACAACTGTTTTCATGTTTCTGATAGATCTTTGCTTAATAGATGGCTAAGAAAACATCATAAAACTGCTAACTCGATAGCTGAAATAGAATAGTTTGCAAAAGTGCATGGGGCTCTGTAGTTTACCGGGCACTGTGGGCATCTTATCTGGGGTCGGGCTCCCAGACAGACGGATTCTGAGATGCCCATGAGCTGTGTGCTCCCGCCGAGAGGAAGGGGAAGATGATGTGGGCCACTCTAAAGCTGAGCTGGCTCTTTCGGGGTGTCCTGAGTTGCCATCAGGTGGGTGGGCTGTTGTATTTCTCTTTTAAGGAGGCGTCGCTTGGGGGCTGCCCTGGGAAGGGGACATGACCTTGGGCGAGGCCAGGCCTTCCAGCGGAGGCCCCTGCAGCAGCCCTGACGTAGCTGAGCATCTCGCTGGGCCCTCCGTAGCATCTGCTCACCATCAGCACCAGACCCCATGGGAGGACGGCGGGGGGAAGCATGGCCACGTGGTGGCCGCTCCTGCAGGCAGAGCATCCCAGGTCTGGACACTGGCTCGCTTGAAGAAACCGGGGAAAGGGCTGTGACGTCTTACTGCGGCCACATCCCTCTGCCTCCCGGCAATCCCGGAGCTGGCCGTCCCCCGATCGCACGCAGGGCACAGCGCGTTTGCTGGCAGTAGGGACACGTTCTGTTCACTGTCTCCGTATTGCTCTGGGTCTGGCTCTCTGGCCGACACTGAACTTGATGATGCCAGGCTCAGTGGGCTCCTGGGGCTCAAGCTCCGCCCCTGGCCTCCGCCGTTTGGGGCCCATCCCTCCTACGGTTATTGACCCGCTGGTCAGCGTGGCCCCTACGGTCGCCCCGGCCCACCGAGGACAGCCTAAGCGGGACGTCGTGGTGTGCGCGTGCCCCATAATGTGGTGACGGGCTCATGTTCCGGGGCCCGCGCAGATCTCGGTCATCCGGCGGCGTTTCCAGACCAACTGATCGCACCCCTCAGGGCCGCTGGCTCCTCCAGCCCCCGGCCGCCCCCTCCGCCCTCCACCCCAGCCAGTGGCCTTCCCGCCACACCGGCCGAGGGCCACCCTCCCGCTCCTCCCAGCGTCCCAGCGGGGCGTGCCAGGGGCGCTGCAGCTCAAAGCGACACTCGCTCGTCACCAATCTGTGCGCCCGAGTCTAGGGGGCCCTGCGGACTTAGCAGGGGCCCCGCTGGGCTGAGGTCACGCCTCTGACTCCTGGGCCACATCCGGACACTTATACTCGCGTTATTCTGGTTATCATTGGCAGAACCCGGCTCCTTGCTGTTGTGGGTCTGAGGTCCCCTCTTTTTATGGTCGAAACTGGAAATTTTAGGAACTATGTCGGAGCAATTCTGGACTTAAATGTTTTTGTCCCTGATGACTGTGGCTGCCTGTCTTCCCTCCTCTCCTCCCTTCCTCTTTCTTCCCTCCTTCCTTCCTTCCTCCCTTCCTTCCTTCCTTCCT